>JAFBJW010000167.1:1694861-1729238 GCA_016785235.1 Pseudorhombus dupliciocellatus
CACACACACACACACACACACACACACACACACACACACACACACACACACACACACACAAACACACACTAAGTAAGAGCCATCATCAGTCTTGTGGCAGGCAGCAATAAAGCTGTCACGCAGGGAGGACATCTTGAAACGGTCTCTGCTAAATTCCACCACCGTGCACAAGCTCCACAGAGGCTGAAACATAGCAATCAAACCATCACGGTGGAAGCCACGGGTGTATTTATTAGGAACCACCAGCAGAGGTCTTAGAGCGCGCGCTCCTCTCACCCAGAGCAGAGGAACATCCACACGCACACAGCGAATAGTAGCAGAGAGGTGCCAGGGCTGCATTTATCCATGAGCAAGTAGTGTCGATATTTAAACCAGACTCTCGACTTGCAGAGACATTCATCCCTACGGCAGCAGAAACATACTGCAGGGGCCTGACAGCTGATTAGACTGATGGATCACTGCGGGGTGCGACCATTACTATAGTTCTGAAGTCCCTGTCAGATCACTCCACTCTGGCTCTCTCACACCCTCTCATTGAACCTGAAACAGGCTGCACAGAGCTGATATGCAGCGTGAAAGCGAAGGCGTATTGATTTCATTGCACGTATAGCCTGTAATGGTAATCTATAAAGTTTTTAGCCATGTGGCGCGGCGAAGGGATGTTTGGAGAGGTAGGTGTCCTTATTGTTGTCCTCCCAAGGTCTGTCTGCTGTGCACAAGGACACAGGCCAAGGTGGTAACAGTATTATGTAAAGTGCCCTGACAGGTGGCCATTGTAATGCATTATAAAAGCAGAATAGACAATAAGCAAACAAACAATAACAAAGAAATATAAAGGAGAATATAAAGGAGACATATATAATCATTTTAATCAGGCTCATTCCTTTAAACTGCTACATTTTTTCCTCATACTGTCCTTTGCCACAGCTCCTCTTTTCAGCCTCTGTCTGAAACGCTTGATTTTAGCTTCAGTCTTGTGAAGACACCCCCCCCCCCCTACCAAATAAGCCCTGATTGGCCAGCTGGCCCCCTCTGTTGTTCTGGCTTGGTTAGAGGCAAGCTGACGAGCCACTGGGTGTGAATTACACAAATGTGGGTCACTGTGATGTCATGTGAAACCGCGATACCCCGGAAGTATTAGCTGGAAAGCGAGGCCTTTCAGTAGTTTCAGACTTTGTAGAGGTTTTACATAAACATCATGTCTGCTTCAAATCAAAGACTTTACAAATGTTTTGGACAGGCCATAAAGACACCGACCAACTGTTTTTTAAATCTCCCACGTAGTAGTAAGTAATAATAACACAGTACAGTAACCATGAGTGTGATCCTCTTTTACAGATTCACCTGACCTCACACAGACAGCTCCAGGAAGCAGGACGCACTCATTGCCTAGGAGGCACCAACTTGGATCAAGGGATTCACATTAAGCTGTTTGTTTTTTCCAGGGTTTTGTGTTTGCTGTACAAACTGCTCCTGTTCATTTGTAACGAGGGGCAACATGTTTTTTTTTTTTTGTTTTTTTTTGTTTTGGTTTTGTTTTTTTCTGTGACTGCAGCCCCAGTTTGGCACATTCCTCCTCTGGTAACTCCAGCGATGCCATTAAGCTTGTGAGAAACACAAATGTACAATATCAATCACAGCAGGTATGCATTATTCAATGAAGGACTTGGAATGGATTTCAAATATTTGTTCAGGCAGGGACGGCCCGATCCGAGGACAGAGCGTGGGAGAGAACCCTGACAGTAGACGAGTCACTACCCCACAGTTGAGCAATAAATGTAGTGTATTATACAATCACTGGCACTGACAATAAATCCCTCCCCGTCCACAGAAAGGAACCCAATCCTCAACTCACTGCACACATCTGATGTGTAGCTCTAGTTTCCAAGAACTTTTAATATCTGTACTCTCAGTCTAATCTGGTGGCTCTCACACGAATACACCTCTTGGAGAACTTGGTACTATTTGAAGCGCTAGTGATGACTTGGGGTCTATTTATATCTGTCAAGTGGACCATCCAGCAGCAGAATTTACAGCGCACTCAAGTCAGGATGGGCCGTGCACGCACTAAAGTAAGTGCACACAGACACATAAGAGGCCCGATAAGAGGCTGTAAAAAGCGGTTTCACTCTGAGTTGATGGTTGTTGGGAATAAGGACTGAAGCACTCCACACAGTTATGATATGGCATAAGGAGACATCCCATGAATGGCTTCAGTGAGCGCCAGCACCGAAGACGGACTGAAGAGGAAAAGAGCCGCTCCTTCATCCAATCATACCCATAAGTAATAAAACCAGTAGAGATAAGGTAAGAATTCCTCTCATTCACATAGAGCAGACACTTTATTTATTATTTATAATGCTCACCGTTGGCTTAGTGCGTTACTTAATTTGGGAAATCCGTGGCGGTAAGCAACTCGCAATTAATAACAAACATATTGTCCATTTATTTGCGCCTTAATTGAAGTAGTTTCTCAAAGTTTCATGGCAACACGTCCTGCCGAGTAACAGACAAACACAGCGACAACATAAGTAAATATGGCAAATAAAAAACACATGTTGAGACCAATGTCTTTTTTTTTTTTGCAAACAGATTTGTAAAGAGATGAATGTTTCTTATCTCTGGCAGCAGCCACATAATAGCATTTTTACGTAAAAGGAAATTTCTTGGCTAGAAAGAAAGCGTGTCCTGCTGATAGCATACATTATGTGCAGTCTGAACAGTATCGGACAGAAGACCACACGGGACTTTGAGGGGCTGCACCAAAACAGCTCGCACTGTTGCCAGGAGAGAGAGACAGAGAGAACCGAGGGAATAAGCCAAAGCCGCAGGACCAGGAGGGTAAGATATTAATCCCTTCACTGCTGCTGCTAAATTGAAAACTTGGCAGCCACCTGTAAATCAGTAAAGCAATACACCGTTAATTCAATCCTCCGGTAGAGTGAGAAGACAAGAAAGGCTTCAGCGTTTTAGCGGACGCTTCTCATCCAGCTGCGGGCCTCGTGAGAACCGAGGTTCGGTTTCTCTTTCCGCTGAACGGTGGGAGGAAAATGAAGCTGCCTGTTTGGACGAGGATGAGGACAAGTTCAGAGGCTGAATTTGTTACCATTTGTTTCAGGAAAGCGTGTGGACATTTCAACGTGGTGCTCCAAGAGCTCACAGCTGTGGAGCATTTGAGCAAAGTGACGGCTTCCAAGAGCCCCCTAATCATCACAGACCATCAGGAAAGCAACTGGGCCGTGCACTGTCCACTGGACTGAGGCACTTGCTTTGTCGGGGCATGATAGGGCAGCTGTGCCGCTTTGAGAGCTCACAAGATAAGACATCACCTGCAGCACGAACAGATACCACGGAGTCATGGGCATGTGCAATAATCAAGTTTTGTTTTTAAAAGGATCCCAGAACCAGGACTTTGCCACAGTGTCAAAGTTGTAATGGGAGTTTAGACTTCAAGCAGTATTAAGTTCCTCAACAAAAAAGGCTCCTCGGAAGCAGTGTCAGGGCCGGGAAAGTGTTTTGAATGTTTGACATCAGAGGAGTGCAGAGGACTTCCAGGATACTGACACTGCACACAAGATCAAATGCTGCCAGATCGCTCTCATGTGCCTCTCCAACTTTATGCCCTCTCTGCTCCCCAACTATATGGATGATAAAAAAAAAAAAAAAAAGCTAGTGCACTTCATAGAAAATGCCCTCTCTGCTGTCTAAACAATCACATCCTGTAAGTGGAATAATATCAGAGCAGCAGCGTGACCCTCCCCTCCATGATGGCAGCTGCCCCTGCATTCAACCTGCTGAAGCCTTAGCAACGGATAGCTCATTGCAGATTAATGCAGGGATTACTCAAGTTCAACAGCTCTCTCAGCATTAAATCAAAGACACCACAAAACTAAGAGGCTTTAGCACCAAAGAATTACTACAGCCTGCTAAACCCAGTGGGCAGGCCTACATTCAATCAACATATTCTGTACCACGGCTGCTTGTTTACTATTCTTAAATGCTGTGCGAATCAGTTTGCTCACCAGCAAGGTTTGTGGGAACTCCACTAGGCTTCATACTTGAGTGTTTTTGAATGCATTGGATTTGGACCGCGACGTTCTTCTGATATTGCCTTTCATGTATGTCGAATGCAACAGGAGGTTAGGTCCATGTGCTTCTGTCTCTGACCCCTCTTTTTCATTCTGAGAGATTTGTTTTCTTCTTTTATGAAGTGTTGTTTTTTTGTTTTCGGGTTCAACCCTGCTGTGTTCTAACATGGGCTCACTCGGACATTCAGAGTCTTGATTAAAGGCCAGGCAGGCAAAAAAACCCTGTATAATGCAACTGACCTGGACATTTGCATTCTGACGCACACGCTCTGATTTTTGATCATGCAGCCCTGCCAGGAACCCTTGTGTTGTGAGGCAACATATTCTCTTTTCCTTATTTTCCTTATAAAACGCAATAAAAATGTTTAACAAGTCAGTGTGTAGCATCTTTTCTTCCAACGTTATGTGACCTGACAGTCAATTTCTCATTTCAATTCAAAACATGTATCTACTGGACCCAAAAACACCCACGAAAACACCTTGTTCCAGGAATCACTACAGACACAGGAGGTTCTTTATCTTGTCAAAAAATAGCAAAACCTCTGTTTTCCAGTCCTGAGAAGAAAAAAAAAAAACCTGTCTTTCCCATGAGATAAAATGGGAAACAATCAACGATGGTGCATAACATTTGCAAACAACAGAGGCAAAACAGCGGCAGCCAAGAACACCGCGAACTGAAGGAGAGGCTGACTTGATCTGATGTGGGTTTTCACTGAGTCTGTCTTAATCAGCACCTGGGGCAGCCACCAGCATCAGAGGATCTTTAACACATATGTTCACACACGCAGCATCCCAACACCAAAACACACGCTGCGCATGCTTTTCTTCAAGCGCTAGCCAGATGGCAGGGACCCCACAGAGACCGCAATGTTTGAGAGCAGCTCAATCGCCTGCCTGGTTGAGTGTCTGTCTCTCAGCCGGCACCCAGCCTCACAATATGGGCTCGCGGAGCCAGAGCCGACAGTGATGTATAGCAGATCCACATTCACTCGTTTCCCTCTTTAAATCACATGAGTGAGCTGCATGAATACCGAGCACTGACAGAGTCAGTGAGTCAGCAGCCACAGCCATCAGAGCCCCCCCCCCCCCCCCCCCCAGGGGGGGGGGAAAAAATCCCCCCCCCGCCAAGGGGGTGAGTAAATAGTCGCTCAGAGATTTGCACTGGAGTATGGCTTTTTATCCACTGTGTTATTTGTTAATGCGAGCCATCTGTATGAGGAAGCCTTAGTTCTTCATACACAAATTGCGCATGAGCTTCATGATAATGGTTATCAAATGATTTTGGAAGATAACATTTGTTTTCAGTCATTTGAAGTCCCGGTGTCTGAAAACATCTGTAAATGCAGCCACACTTTGTACTGTTTACCTTTAGATCTGCGTTTAGGGAAGCTACTGCTGCCAGGGCCATGTGGAGAGGCTGCAGCCATCAGAGTTAAGTGTAATGGCAGCTCAGCATGTGTGCTGATGTTTATGCCGCCTCTAAACTGGTCAGCTATTTCAGCCCAGAGCTCAGGCACCGAAATGAGGCCTCAGAATCTGCACTGTGGTCCAGTACGTTCCAGCCTGGTAGGAACTGCTGTCTGATCTCAGTCACAGCCTCAGTAAGAAAACAAACGTCTGGTCACTGGTCACGCCCCCACTCAACCTGCCGGCTACCCCAATAAAATGGTTTTTATTGTCGGTCTTGAGGCCTGCCTGTCGTCTTTGTGTATTCAAGTTTCCTCAATCATGGAAGCCATCACAGCGGGGTGACCCGGACACTGATTTGTGCAGAGGTGCGAGTGTGTCAGCCAGTTTGTGCTGGGATGAATGACTGGCTTTAATCGTTGCTGTCATAACTCTATTGGTTGCTAACCCAGCATGGATGCAGGACACCGCTGAGGCCAGAGCCTGAGATGCTTGCATGTGAAAGTTGACTGCCGCTGCTGATGAAAAAAGATAAAAGAAGAAGAAAAACTGAATGGAGAAGATTAATTAGTTTTGATAAGGGTTTTTTGCCAGCATGAAACAAGTATCAAAAAAACTTGGAATTATTCATTTTTCGTCCTGGCAATGACAAATGTGCAGTGCAGGATCTGCTTGTCCTCATAGTTCTCATTAATCAGGTGGTGTCTGATCCACTAAATGGAAATCTAATGGTGATGGTTTTATGCACTTTGGCCTCATGTTTGATGTATTACATTCCTTGCATCGAATTGTAAATACTTGTTTTTATGTGTGCTGGCTCCTTATGTGTGCATGAAACCCCACATTGTACAGATGGCATCAGTGGTGGAGCCGGCCGAGTGTCAGGGCTTAATAAGCCGTGCACGCTGATTTACTGTGAACTGGCAAGAAAAAATCACAGTACTTTCTATGTCCAAAGAAAAATAATAAATAGATAATAGATAGAAAACACAGTCATAATGGAGGATTAACAGGGTAGTGACAGCGGTCTTGCTTGAAATCCTGTTTTGGAAGCAGAGAGCAGTTAATCACAGCTTGATTGAAACACACAGGAGTGACTGGTGGCAGCTTTCATTCGACCAGGGGCCTCCTGGTTCAATGCACCAGAGCAGGGGCATTAAAAGTCACAAAGCTAATCTTTTACCTGATGGAGTTTAATTAGCCTGAAGGCAGAGGCCACAGTTGTGAGCATTGATTAAACTAGTCAATATAGAAAAAATCTTGCAAACAATTGCTCCTCTCCCTCACACTGACTGCTGCGACTGGATTTCTATAATCAGGTCTGATATGAGGCTTTGCTCAGACAGGTGTGTGGATTGCTCCATGCAGAGAAGGGGCAGCCTTTCATAACTGTCTGTTTGACTTTTATGGAGGGCGCACAGGGACTCAGTCACTCTTGCCCTAAAGGATGAGCACTTTTACGCCATCCCAGGTATAAAGATAAAGATGAAGACAAACATTAACACGCCGAGTGTTGAGTAATAATCGGCTATGGCTGAAACAAATTCAAAGGATCAAATTATCTCATCTGGAGTGAGCAATAAATATGTTAAAACATTTCTGACGTGGATTTACTGGCCGATGTTACAACAAATACATTTAATTTAGCACAAATGCATTTTGCGACATTTTGCGACTTGATATTGGCTCAGTTTTCATCTTCAAAACAGGCTTTTGTGCCAGGCTTTAAACATTTTTTAAAGCTCGCTCCACCAAGCAACAGACAGAATGAGTTAGAGGGCTGCTTCATTTAACCATGACTCTCAGGACAAGTGAAGGTTTTTCAAAAATAAGATCAAAAGTGTTTCAGACACAACTTACCAGCCCAGTCAGCAAAGGGACCTGAACCTGAATTGATCTTCAATTCAAACTATAGTTACTCTGTCAGGGCTGGTGGTTCATGAAGCCAACCATTCACACCTTGTTTCCACTGTTGTTGCATAAAGAAACAAAGTGAAATCTCAGTTGAGATTCAGTTGACAAATACTTATCGGTGCACTTGCATGTTTATGGTGTGTCTGTGTACAAAGTGTCTGTGTACAAAGCCTCTGTTAATGCGCCACAGTCTAGTTGAGCAATATAGTGTTTAAGTTGAATGGGCTTATCGTGAGATTTCATTATCTTGGTCTGTTTATGCCTTCATGTCTTCTAAAGAAGAACCTCTCAGTGACTCATAATGGCAAATGTTAGTCATAAAATTATAAGGCTCCTAAATCACTTCCACCACATTAGTCATAATGATAAACAGGAGATTTAGCAGGTTATCAATAAAAAAACACAGATCCATTAAAATAATGAGGATTGTACACTTAGATTTGACAAATTATCGCAATTGATTATTGATCCACATGAGAGTGTCACAATGCTCTTACTTTTTAAACGCAAGACACTCACTGCGGGGGCCTTCAAAGTAAAAATTAAATAAATGAACCACTAAATAGAGAGAGTGTTGTCATAATTTGACTTCCTTTGCTCTGTTCTGAGGGATAAATTATGCAGAAGTAGAAGTGAGCAGCCAAATGAAAGCGGCGGTTGCAGAGCACACTAAGCGCAATATTCATATTTTATGTTGCACTTTGTCATGATGAGCACTTGAAAGCAGAACACTGCCCTCAATGGACGATCAAATGTCATCAAATGACATATTAATGAGTAAATGGTAATCAAGCCAGACTTTGGCCTCTGGCACTGTGAGGGGCAGCTGTGCGAGTCCCCTACTGTACTTAACTACACGTCAGCCATGTCATTGTGCAGCCTGCAGTAATTAGCCTCCACTGCTGCAGAGAGGCTCCTCCCTCCTTTCCCAGAGCCACTGAGACAAGAGCAGCAGACAGACAGAGGGAACTGACAGGACATCTGCACCTGCCTTTTCAGATATAAATCATCGGCATCACCATCAACTGCGAACACTTCCTAAAACCAACTCACAATGATCATAATATTTATGGCTCTGTTATTTTCTCTGTTCAGGCTTGGACTTATGATACAATCCCAGTCGACTCTGATTGGCCAGCTGGCCCACTCTCTTACGATTGGTCACACACTTGTAGTGCAGGTATGACAATTTGGGCGACACTTTTGCTATCGCTGTCTTTGTTAGGGGGCATGCCCGACAACCTGCTGGGTGTGCATTATGCAAATATGGGGACTAGTGATAGCACTTTATATCATGACAATGTGATAATGCAGATGTATCAGCCAGGCTGTCTGCAAGGCAAGAGGAGTGGAGCTGTAGACTTTGGATTTTCTGCACAACACAAATTAGAACATGCCAGAAGGGGGGGGGGGGGGGGGCCGGGGCACTATATCCACTCCAAGACATAAGCATCTTGTTCTCAAGTTAAAATGTTGGATTATGTGCTCCAGGGAAACAAATGGAAAACACAACCGAGTCAAATGGCAAAGTCTCATCAAAACAAAATCAATACCACATACAAACACTGAACTGATAGCGTACCGTGGGGTGTGTGTAGAATGCACAATGGTTCATGTTATTATCAGCATCAGAGCACTTTCACTAAAGGCCAATCCAGGATGCATCTTCCCAGCTGCCACCTCTCAGCCATAACTCAGGGTACTAGGTAGCAGCCATGTTAAAGCACAAACTGTCCTTTACTCTGATGCGTGGATTATTGCTTCAGCCCCTGAAGAACTATAGCGGGAAACACCTGGGTGTTGGACACCATGAACAAAAGTGACTGGCTTGAAATGCAAATGTATTAGGACCAACACCCCCCTCTGCTCTTGCTTTACATGGCGTCGTCAGCATGTAGCAGACTAGCAGCGACGCATGTATTATGCAAACTTGTGGCATTGAAATGTCACAATCTAAGGATCATGTGGACAACAACTGATGAGGTGACATAAAAAACAATGGCGGAAGGTCAACTGAAGAGGCGTTGTCTGTTTAACAAAATGTTGATGATATCTTTTGTGACAACATGCTGATTTTACTTAAAGGTGTCGGCCCGTGGATTCAACTAACAGGCTGATTGTTTGCAGATTAACAGACTGTGTTTAGTGGCAGAGCAGCTACTGACCAGTTGGCACCCAGCTCACCAAGGTAACAGGCCACTGGGTACAGAGCCAACTGCAAACACGCAACAGAAACATCATCCAGTCCTCTGACGGCCTCATGATGACACGAGCGATCTGCAGCCCGTCCTCCCCAACACATACAATCATAGAACAGTGCCACGTCAGCACAATCTGCTCAGTGATGCTCACACTGCGTAACCCGATGGCAGCCGCTCGGCTACACTGCCAGCATGTGAACGGGCCAGATCCTTTCACTGGCCAAAAAAAAGACCTGGAGTCACAGAAATCAATCTAGATCCAGTCCCTGTTTGTGAGTCGGAGAACAAGAGAAGGGGGGCTGTTGTTTTTCATGCTTGTGTAAATAAGAAATGCAAAAGTCAAATCTAAACTTGGCAATACTTAATAAAGTAATGGCAACTCACTGCACAACACTGGACACCATGTGATCCTGCTGTCATCAGGATATAATGGTTTGGGACAGTTTTCCAGGGGCTTACATTTGGCAGCCTCAACTAAGGCCTCAAGATTTACTACTTAATAACTGTCCAAGACAGTAATAACATAAAGCTGTCAACATCTCTCTCTATAAAAACAATGAGTCAAAAGGAAATTAACGGGCATGGTTTTATAATGCCCAATTACTCAAGACTGGAGTACTTTCGAAGTCACATCAGTGGGAACTGAAAAATGGATCTTGTGCATTGAATCGACCATGATTACTTATCGGCGGATGCAGCCAGCTTCATGACACACACACACACACACACACGGACATGCACAGAGCTGTAGGGACAACCACAAGTTACAGCTGGAATTCTAAGTAAAGAAACAAAGGGAAACCTCCTGGCTCAGTCAAAGTAAACAGGCTGGGAACGGTGTCTGAGGGGAAGCAGTCCACTGAAGGCAACCTGTTCCACAGCTACTTTGAGTGACTTGGCTTTAGAATCACAGAATTTAATCCATTTTTCATTGTCACACTCAGTGGTAGAGCCAAACATGGAGATACTTTTACTTGCTTTACATGACTTTCATGTTGCTTTAACTTGTTGAACTGTGTACTGCTCGCTGCTGAGTTTGTGAGGCGTTTGCTGTCACTGGACTGAATCAACAAGATGAACTAATGAAAGTCATCCACAGGCCCTGCACTGTAGGGGCTGTGATAAAGCTGGAATATAAAATCACTTCCTCTCAGTCGGAGTGTCTGGCAACCCGCCACATAAAGCTCCTCACATTTGTGAGGAAGTAGAAGAAGGGGAGACGGATCAGTTGGAATTAGATATAATAATATCCTCACATCACAGCCTGTGTTATTACTGTTATTTCCACAGGAAAATCATCTGCACAATATCTTTACTTGCTGCGTGAGAGGGGGGGTTTTATTCAGACATGCAAAATAAAACAAAATTTAAAAAAAAAAGAAGTTAAACTATCCTTGGATTTGAAACATTCTGAGGACAGATTAAGGATCACAGCGAGCTGAGTGACAGAGCTTATGATCTCTGCTGAGTAGTCACATGTATCAGGCCACCGAACCAAGAGAAGAAAATGTCAAAGAGGCTGTAGTTCAAAGACTATGCAACACACCCAACGAGTTGTTTGTGTAGATCCTGCGTGGACTTAACACAGAGGGCCACACACTATATCCCAGTTTCTCCTGCCCACACAGATTCAACAAATGAGCATGCTGTCAATATCCCGCTCACACTAACATCAGTTGAAGCAGATTTTAAATAAGACGTCGTTTCAAATTCCTGCAGTACAGCAGCTGGCATGTACCTTGGACACATTTTCCAGCATCTACTCAATGACAAGTGTTATTTCAAACTGTGCACAGACCGTGCAAACTCCAACCGTGAGGATAACTGTCAGAAAATAGAGCGTGCATTATACTTTGGCTCAACTCCCCGAGCAGGCTGAGCTCTGAGCACGGTAAGTCTGAATAAATAAAAACAGCTCGCAGGAAGACAGCGACCACACTTTGCCCGCGACTGTCTAGTATTTGCACAGCGTTCCTGTGTAATCATTAACTTTTGCAACAGGCCTGCCTGTACAGTACGGCGAGAGGGAGTAAAGGTTCCAATATCTACAGCCATGCAATATTTAACTTTGATACACAGCACACTCACAGCAGCAGCTTGTGCTTGAATCAGCGTTTTTCCACTTATGGTGAATGAAGTGAAAATAAAAAACAAATAGAACTCTACAGAACACATATCTGCACCAAGGCCCAACAGCTCCCTAAACCAAGGCGCACTAAACCTCACACATTCATAGATATTAGTCTCCTTATCATCCCCAACTTGTTTGTCAAGATCCATTAATTATTCCATGGGCAATATGTGAACATGATGAAAAACGCTTTAAAAAAGCTTTAAAAAACATCCTGGATTCGTAGAAAGATCCAGATCAGAAGCAATCAGATCAGAAGTGTTCAATGCTCTGACCCATGACACATCTTTCTGCCAAGATTCATTCCAATCTGCTTGGGTGTTTCAGAACCCAACCAACAAACAGAGAGGGAAGACCAGAAGTGAGGTGGATACAAGGTGAAAGGATTGTGCTGTTCTCAGGTTATGCAGTGTGTGTGTGTGTGTGTGTGTGTTGAGGTGTCATGAGGACGTTTGACTCACTTGATAAAGCACCGTGCGCCCTCAAAAGTATATCCCTCTTCCCACCCAGTGGGTAGATCTGTCAAAGAACAAGAGGCGGATTAAACGCTGTGAACCACAAATAGATGCTTTTCATTATAACAGAAAATGGTTGAACTACCTGGAGGATTTTGACCGTAACAAATTGTTTGAGGATTTCACTTTTAGGCCGCAACTGATTATTTCAACGGTTGTCTTTTTTCCTCATTGGCTGGTTATTAATTTGGTCTATAAAATGTTGCAAAATTGTAAATCATTGACATCCTTATCACAATTCCATGAAGCTCACTGTGAAGCTCCCAAATCGTGTTGTTTTGTCTGGACGGCAACCAGACATCGCCAAATTATTTCAGTATTTAATTATATGACAAATAAAAAGAAAAAATGGACAATTTGCTTTGGCAGGAAAGGGGTTAGGGTTATCAAAACAGTTGCTGACAACTTCATGTCCATTACAGCTGATCCAGGAAAATAGAGGGCCAAGCGTAGCCCTCTATGCAAATGATACATCCCTCCACCGTTTTCTGCAAAACAAATTCTGATGGCTGTCAGGACACGAAGAGGAGTCAGGTGTTTCCGAAAACATGGGCAACTTTAACTCATCTTGGAAATGATGATGAGTTAAGGACATTTATCACCATCTGCATATTGATCATGTCCTAGTCCTGGAGAGATGCGTTTACTGCAGGCACCCCAGGCTGCTACTGTGCACAGTGGCACAGTCTAAGGTCACAATGACAGCACAATGAGAGATGCTAATGTTACCACTTGGCACAGGGTTCAGGAGCGTTTTCTGAAGGGGGAGGGCAGAAGGAAACCAATTTACGAGATGTGTGGCTAAAGTCCTCACTGGAACCCCCCCCCCAGTGAACAGCAGCTGTTATTCCTGCAGATGACGTGATGAATACACTTGACACTTGTTTGACAACAATACTTCAAACGAATTCTAGCGGCGAGTGTGAGGGCTCTCTGACCGAGGAGAGGGGCTCAGAGCAGCCGGGCTGAGGGAGGGCATGACGGGGCGCGCTAAGTTAAACAGCGCCAGGAGCGTGGATGTCCGCTCTCTCTCTCTCTCTCTCTCTCTCAGTGTGGGAAGTATCGCTTTCAGGATGCGGGAAATAAAAACAACAGCAGCGACACATGACGACATAATGGAGCCGGCGGAGGAACTTGGCGGCTCTTCGGCTGACACCTCACCTGGAGTTTTGCGGTGGCCGGTGATCACCGCCTCGCCGCACACTGGATGCAGCCAGGTTGTACTCTTGGCTTCCTCGCTGTGGAGACAGGAGCAAACGTTACCACACACGGAGAGTTGCTTTCAATCACACGCGGGGAGGACGCGAGTCGAGCCGGGGGGAAGGAGGAGGAGGAGGAGGGGGCTGATATTTACTTGACGAAGAAGACGCGTCCATCCCGTGAAACCCCGTAACTCCAGGAGGAAGGGAGACACGAGATCCACTCGGGCTGCAGCTCCGCCGCCATGTCTGACACTACTGTACGACGCTCGCGCGGCTCAGCTCGCGCAGGCAGCGCGTACACGGAAACCCTGGCAACGGCGGATGGTTCCACTGAGAGGGGGGGGGCGGGGGGAGGCAGCCCTGGAGGTAGGGCGGCCAGGTTCACTCCATTAGTCTGAGGGGGTGTGAGTTCAACATACACATAGCACATGCGTTTTATTTATTTGGTTAGTTCATCCAATCATTAAAGAGAAGACACCCTTACCAAGGTGTTTGTTTGCTTTCTGGTTACCATGGCGGCGTCATACCTGCCCACAAGACTACAGACTAACTACCATCCTACCAACTACCTGCTAACCTAATAACACCCTACCTGCTTATGATGCCTCCTTCCTACCTTCTTACCTAACTACCATCTACCTGCTTATGCTCCTGCCTCCTGTCTTAGCTAACTACCAACCTAGTACCTTAATAAGAAGTTTGAGAAGCCGCCTTAGAAGCTTTTCCCTGTGCGCAGTAATGGTATGATCTATCATTCTACCTACTGAGCAAACAAATGATCTATCTATCTTTCCTTTTAGCTTCCTGTATAGTCGTGGATGCACTGTGTTATTGTTTGCATTGCCTGAAGAATCGCTCTGAAGAAAGACAGCTCTTTAGAAGTGTGAACAACACTAGGGGCAGGGCCGGATTAGGCAGCAGGGGGCCCCCAGGGCAAAATCGATCGGCAGGGCCCCTATAAGCCTTCTTCACAGCACAGTGCGGTAAGAAAAGCACAGGTGTTGCTAAAATATTAACAATGGCTGCATTCTTTTCAAGTGTCCAGTGGTCAGGTCATGGTCCGTCTGACCGATTTGTCTGATTAATGTGATGGGCTCTCCAACCACGCTGGTTATGCACAGGGTCTCATATACTCATAGGCAGTGTTGGAAAATAAGACACACAGCCACTTTAAAGTGTGAATGTCAGACAGAGACGTGCACTGCGTTGAGCACATGATGGGTAGCCTACAAAAGAGCAGCAAGCATGAATTCATATTCAAGGTGTGGGCTTGGATAAAGCTGAATAAATGTGGGCAGGCTGCATATACGTGTCTTCTTTCTTCTCTGTAATCAAAGTTATTCTTTACTTTCTCAACATCTAGAAAAGCCTGTATTCATATCTAGTCAGCAGCAATGATGTATTTTTAATGTGAAAGCCTGTGATACCGCCTCACTTTGCATCTGCTCAAATAACTGTCGCTACTTCCATTCAAATATAGCTGGTACATCCAAATGGATCAAAACAAGAGAAGAATACATTTAAGTTCAATGACGTATCATCTTTTGTATTAGTGCTGCTGAGGTAGCACAGTGACAGCTGTAGGAGCACAGGTGCTTCCACAATTGACGGGAACTTTTCCAAGAGCACTACTCATGCCCCTCCCACAACAGGGGGACAAGGAGGTGATAATCCTCCAGTGTAAGTGACAGTGTAAGTGGTGTGTGTCTTTAATAATTACGGCTGATAATTTCGTTCGGGTCACATCTTATGTTTAAACCTGGATGATGGGTCAGGTCCAGGACAGAGGTTTATTATCAACTACTATCAACTATTCCAATCCGGGTTGACTCAGCAACACCTGTAGGAAGTTGTGTAAACAGAAACTTGAAGTTGTTGGCTTTTTTCACCATAGTTAACAGATTTCTGGAGACAGTTGTCATCCTAATGCAGAGGTCATTCAATACCGGGCCTTTTCCCATCTTTCAGCGACCTGATTTCATGCTGCACACGGCATGAGTTCACAGCAGGACGCAGCAGAAGGAGTCGGAGCTGTGCAGCCTGTCGCTTGCAGCTCTTCATCTTTACAGCTCACTGTGGCTGCTCCTGACTCCTCCATTCCTCTCTGCAATATTTCAAACTGATGCACTGTCAAAACTTTTGAAGATGCATTTTTGATGAACGGTGGTGGTAATGGATGAGCTTTGAAACACATTAGAGCTCCACTAAAAGTCATCTCATGTTTCAGTTTTTCCTAGAACAACAGCTTCCCTCAGATTTTGATGTGTAACAAAAGTGGTCCCTGACTTTTGAGTCCATATAGTTTTGACTGAGCACAACTCAACTCGTAATGCCAAAAACAGACCGCCTTCGTGCTGACCATGTAACATTAATGTCATGGAGCTTTTGTTCCTCTGCGCTGGGCCTTGCATGGAGGTATCAACAAGGACACACACAGACGAGTGGACGAGCACACCCTCATGTTCAGCTCTATACCGTTTCTTGCTCTCCGCCTTTTGTCTGCGCGCGGTGAAACTGCTGCATAAGCCTTTCACACCAAACAAAGACAAGTCATCCAACACCACTGTGCTCGGCCTGTTTGTTGGCACCGTGTTGCATTGTTTATCTGGACGCAGGCCACTGTTCTTTAGGGGGCCGGTGGTGGGAAGTGGACATGTCTGCCAACTGCTCGCTCATTCAGCGTGGAGGACAAGTCTAAGGATAGAGCAGGCAGGCGGTGATGCCTCGGCAGGTCAGAGGTCAAACGCCGAGTCCTCTGTGTTACCTCACCTGGGGCAGAACAACCGCTCCCTGGTAGCGTGCTTGCAGAGAAGATGTTTGTTTTGTTCCCTCAGGTAATTAAGACCGTGAGAGGAAATAACACAACAACATTCAGCAATGCTCAGCTTGGTGTGCCCTTTCGATTAACCTCCTATTGATTTAAGGTGGGGCGCAGAGGCTCTGCTGCATAATGCACAAACTAATACAAACCACATCCTCACCTCCGAAATTGAACTTGGACATAGTTTTAGAAAATGAAAGTATCTTACAAAAAAATACACACAAGTGTTAGGGTGATGATGTAACAATGAATCTGTAAAGAGCCTGCTTCCTTCCTTTGTGTGTGTGTGTGTGTGTGCGTGTATGTGTGTGGCATTGGAATCCTAAACAAGACTAACCAAAGTATGTTTGTCTTTCGGCAGAAGGTAGAGTTAGCAGGACACACAGTGGCCTTGTGGGTGTTCTGCGTACATCTGTCTCTACCGTCTTTATCGTGAGGGACGGCACAGAAACGAATAGCAAGCTAAACGGATGCGGCGCCATTGAGTCGTTGACCTCTTCAGATTTTCTCCAGTTGTTGATTCATTTTGTTATGAGCCAATTTCTCTGTCAGCCGCTAAACGCTTAATTAATCTGAGGCTCTGGTCATATTTCATACAAATACAACTTACAACTTTTTTTGAAGGAGCTGAAATCTCTTCACAGTCCTCTTTTCTTGTAAATACACTGTGAGAAAACACATCGCACCCAGCCATGCAGCTCATCCTACAACATATTCATACTCGTCCTGGAGGAGACCCAGGGTCTGAAAACGAGGGAGGGGAAGATAGAGATGCATTATTATGTGCAGGCTGTGTTGTGTCTGCTGAACATTGTTCAACGTATTCTTACATAATTGCTCCACCCTCAGCACGGTGAGGCTCCTCCGCTCAGCGACACAGGCCAGACTTGAGGCATCAGAATGTAATTAATGGTTGCACATTATCAAGCAGCTGGTGGAGGCCTTTGTTCTGGTGCCAGCTCAGCACTAGCATTGGGCCTTTCATTGTTTGGTAAAAAAGAGGGGGGAAGCACTCTCATCTTTAGACCGGACCCACACCTCTCATCTGCAGGCATCAAACGCCTCCCAGATAGAGCCATGTTTCAGCCCGCACCGTGCTTTGAAATGGATCATTGCAAATATGGAGATTCCAGTTTTCCAGCCTGGGTTCCTATCTGTTGCAGCGTTCACAACAGTACAGATATTTCCAGAGTGTTCAGATGAGGACATACGTACAAAAACATGTCAGACATTTTGTTCACAGCACAACAAGAATTTTTCAACAGACGGGTCCACCCTCTCACCGTGAATCCGATGGAGAATCTCCTGCTGTTTTTTGAACACGAGCCTGAGTTTTAAAGAGGGGCAAAACACAATACAACGTCAGCAACAACTAAGTCGATCGTTCACGATCGTTCATGAGTTCAGTGCTTGTTAGAAAGCAGCCGTCCAGACACACAGCTATTTCCTGGTTCACCGACTTCTTCTTCGATTTGTAATTATGCAATTAAAAAATATTCTATTCAGCCCACTTCCAAAAAAAAAAATCTGCTGACGAGGCGCAGCAAGTCCCTTTGAGAGTGCGTGATTATCCCACTCCTTACACTTCCCTTCAGATCGCAACACACGGTATCATCTGCCTGGCATGCACAACCCACAAACCAGTGCAGCTATTAGAGCCGCGTCAACTCAGCAGTGAGGATAACAGGCAAGATTGGTGGGAGAATAAATGGTAGCGCACTTAATTCAGTTGGAGCTGCGGAAGCGTGCAGCACGAGCATTACAGATGATAAAAATATGGGTCACTAAGCTTTGAAAGTATGTGAAGGAGGAAAAAAAAAAGAGCCTGAAAGGAGGTGTATCTCTCACAGTTCACTTCTGAATCATTAAACACGCTTCCCTGAATCACTGTTACTCACAGCGTCTCCAAAAACCCAGCCCACAAATGGCTCTCTGTTCGCCGCAGTCATGACCTCACTGGATCCACAGCCGTTCTGGGCGCAGTCCAAATGTTTTTCTTTCCAGGTTTTATGAGATTTCCACTCCTGATATGTGTCATTAAGACTGAGTGAGTGGGTAGTGTATTTTGTAATTAGAGGACTGTATAAGTGGTCAGTTGTAACAGTTAGAGGAAATGCATTGCGTCTCTGCTGGAGGGGAAAAAAAAAAAAGTTATTTTTCCCAGACCTACCGCGTCTTCTTTTACAATGTGACATAAAAAAAAAAATACGGAGCTGGTCTTGTTTTCAATGTAAATGTTCAGTGTTGCTAAGACGTTCAGACGTCTGGAAAATGTCCCAACAATGGCGTCCAGACCGTCTCCAGAGATTGTTGTTCTCCAGGTCAGACGCTTTCCCAAAAACAGGAAAACCTGGGGCAGGACATCACATTTTAATTCCATGGCAGAAATCACTTATTTTTAACACACACACATTTTTCTAATCCTGAGATATTTGCGTTTGAAACATCATCAACATGCTTGGAGAATTGGCAGGCAGTCTCCAGAGAGTTTCCAAACTGACTCTGATTCGTCTTGCGCTACACAACCGATCCGCTTCATTTCAGGAGAGTATCAGGAGTTCAGCGCGTGCCTGAGAGCAGCTTGAGTTTCGGAGTCAAAGCCACCGTGTAAGACCAACAGCAGAAGCAGGTAGGAATCAAACGCCTGTATCTCTCGCCTAATATCATCATGATCATCGTCGTCAGGGGTCATTGGTTCAGATAAGAACCTTTGCGTATACATGAGGAAATTAAGATGCCTCCCTCCAGCTCCCTGTGCATCATTAATCAATATTATTAGCAAAATTTGGAAAAGCACGTGACACAAGTGGATCCTCTGCTTATTCCAGCTGGCACCATTACTCCAACGATCCCAGTGTGAGGCTTCAGCCACAGAGCGGATTATCAATTAGGACGGAGTAACTACTTAACATTGATCAGGGCCTTAAAGCTCCTCACTTTAATTTAATGTGCAGACAACCTGGCACGGGTGTGATGCCAGGGTATACGCGGCTCACTTTAAAGCCGGTTGCATGTGCTGACATCACAAATCCCCGGTTTCATCTTAATGAGCACAAGCCTTCGCCCTCGCCCTGCAGCATGTTTATGCCCGAGTCGGGTATTATAGATCTGCTCTCGGAGGAAGCGCTGGTGGAAAGTAATGCAAAGGCGTGATTATCTGGATTTGTTAATGTCTGAGGTGATGTACATTCTGAAGCGGCACTCGATGGAGCGTATCCCTCCCCCAAGTTAGACCCTTATATTCAGTCCAGCTGCCCCAAGTGTAACAGACTGATCAATATCCGTCCCCTAAATGTGCCTGAACGTCCAAGAATCTTTTCACCATTTTTTATTTTGGAATGGAAAATCCATTTATTTTGCATATACAGACAAACATTCCCTCACTGTGTAAAACCACATTTAAATTCGCTATATATTGTTTTTATTTGGATCTGCACCAAATCTCACGGGATTATAATTATCCACAATAGACTAATGAAGAAAAAAACAATACCTGCATAACAGTTATTAAGATGTTGGCATTACATTTGAACAGAAATAATATTCTGTTTTATACAGAGGCTGATGACTGTGGCTCGGCAGAATTCCGAATAGCTCAGCATGATGTTGTCCCCTGTTGCTGCACATATCCTGTGTCTGATGGGAAAGCGGAGCAGTGTGACAAACGGGTCATGAGCGTCCTCTCAGGGCATTAGGGGTCATGTGAGCGACAGTGAGAAAGGCTCCGGTCCAGGAATAACTCTCCAAGCGGATGGCAAGAACTCCTCAAGGACAACGCTGATATTTCCAAATGGTGATTCTGAACAATAAAAATGATTCCGACACAGAGCTGGGCCATGTTTAAGAAAGAATCAAGTCAGTCATATAAGAAAAAGTATGTTTTTACACTGAAACTATCAAACCCTTTGAACAGCACACAGATGTTATGATTCTGAGCACTACCAAACATTTCCTCCTCCAGAGAAGTCTGTGTGGTTCCTCCTTCACTTTTAGTTTTTTTTTTTTGCAAGAATGCAGATGAGCCAAAACACTGGGGACGGATTGTTTCATTTATTGCCAAACCAATTTTACAGAAGGACTCTAATGGCTCCATATTCCTCTTTAAACACAGGAAACGGGCCATCAACATTACACCTCTCAATTATACATAGTTTAACTTTTTTTTTTCAATATGGTGTTAAAATTAAGATTAAATCTCTCTATCTGTTCAGTAGATCAAAAAAAAAAAAAATGAACAAAAATGCCTGATCTCTCTATGTTAAAGAAAAAATAATTCTGCCTCGGGATCACAAACATTTTTACTTTATTCATGTTCAACTTCTCCCGTAAATTTCAGGAAATCAGTGGTTTTAGCGTAATTGGCCAACTACCAATCCAGCAAAGGCAGACCAATGTAACATAATGGGAGAGACAATAAACTCCTCTCCACTAACTGGTGGTGACCTTTAAAGACATTTTAAACAGAACACATTAAGTGTCTTATTTCTGTTGAGCTTAACCTCCAAAGTAATTATTCACAATAAAAAAAAGTCTCAATTAGATATTCCATCGAAGAACATATGACCCAGCCTTTGACGTCGTAGCTCACATATTTATTTATGAACATCTGTTCATCTCTCAGGCTATTTTTGGGCCTGGAGCTTTTAAAATTCAAGGTCACACAAAGGTAGCATGGACATTACCATGATCAAACTAAAGTTACTGCTGCTGTCACGTCCCTGCTTGTGTGACATGAAAAGTTGTTTGGCTGTGTACTGTTGTCCTTTTAAGGGAATTTGGGCAAACACAGGAAGTCACTGGTCACAGAGTTTGGATTCGTTTGTGAATGTGTGTGTGTGTGTGTGTGTGTGTGTGTGTGCTGCTCTTCACTGGAGGTCGAGCGGCTGAAAATGAAAATGAGAGAACTACATTGACCAAAGCAAACTATCCACTGTTACATCAACCATAATCTCATGTTTTTTAAATAACCGACTGGATGTAAATGAGCTCTGCTTTATTTAGTCGTTTACAGAATGACGGCCGTTTCTGGAGTAACTTGCCGAAAAGGTGGATCTGACTATGATTGACAAAGTGTGCAGTTGGAGAGCCGACAGCTTTACACAACCCCTCACATCATGTTGACACGTTCCACAACTAATGATCTGTCTTCGGAGACCTCACGACGCTGCCGGGTTTACAGCGTGATAATAAAACAACCCAGGAAAAACAGGGACTTTCTGCATGAGAAATCACAAGTCACCAGAGAAACCCCCGCACAGTGTTTTCATCTACTGTGCTGGGAAATTGGTCTTGATGGTAAATGAAATGTTTGATGTGTAAATCTTTTCCTGTCCTCTGTGGCTCTGAGCAGCTCTACGCAAAAATAATATCTGTTGAAATGATTGTCTTGAAACTTGGTGCGAGGGTGGTGTACTGGCCTATTAAAGTGGATTTAAGGAGAGGTTGGTTTTTTTTCAATCACTGTCTTTATCCTTGTAAGATTGACACTGTATCACATAAATGGTTTAAATCACGTCATTTCTCAACACATCATTTTGAGACGTTGTGAAAAAAAGTGGGAACAGACGATTTCCAATGAAATCCTGTGGCACAGTGTTCGTGGTATACGTTTGCTGTGAGACCAACCTATTGAATATAGATTAAGAAGGTAATTCAATTGTCTCCGCGCTCCTGGTAGACAAGTAACTGGTCGGGTATTTATTCAGTTTCTGTGACATTGTGCTGAGTCAGGGACGCATCTACTCAGGTGGAGTGAGATCAGCGTTTTCCCTCGTATTAAAATCCCAAATTAAACCAAACACAGAAATACATAATACATAATTTATACTTGGTTATTTATTAGGCCCTTATGGGAAAGCTGTTTGTCTGCTCTCCTGGACATGAGGCCGCATGGATTAATGACCTGCTGCACGCTCTCAAGCTTTTGTTCTCTTTGCACCACCCACCAGGAATCACCGGTTTTAAGTAAAATGAATATAACTCTTAGTTGTTTGATCTCAAACCTTTGGCTTTTGTCTGCACTTCTTTTAGTTGAAGGTAGGGCTGGTGCATTATCTTGTCAAAAACCACCCTCTCATCCAGATACCCATCAATAAATAAATGTGTCTGAAAGAATGAGGCCCTCACAGGACTATAAAAAACACAACCAATCACATCATGTGTGTCTGTCACTCACCGACTTCTGCCTGTCCGTTCTCCCACTGCACAGCCAGAGACACATTCACTGCTGAAACAGAGAAGAGAAGTTAGTGAGCAAGTCTTCTTACATTCCAGGATTACCAATCTTGACTTTAATATGGAGCTACATTATTTATTTTGTGTGTATTTGTCTTAACTGATTGTTTTTCCTATTATCTAATATCGTCAAATCCTAAAATACACCCATGTGGCAACATGACTAGTGTCAGCACCAGCGCGAGGAGTGGGGCAGTAAATTAGCACAGAGTCAATGAGTGGAGGAGTGATGGATTGTGGGAAATCCTAGCTCATTTCCTCCCTCGCTGAGGTCCAATAAGCATAAAGGTATAGCACATAAATTCTCAGGCATCGACTCCACATCACATATAAATGTAAAGAATGGTTTACACTCACTCTCAGTAATGAAAAAACCCCAAACAGCATTCCATTCAATTCAATTTCACAATAATTCCTCAAAGTAATACAGCTTTTGACAGAGTGCCACTGTACGTCTGTGTCTGCACATGAATCCAAGTCGGACACAGCTGAGTCCTGCGGAGAGGTTGTGTCTGGGCCACTAAACATGGAGGAAACCACTGGGCGAGCACGAGCCACCATCTGCTTCCTACACTGGGCCGCTGAGACGGAGCAGGCGGGCAAAGAGGAGACAAGCCGCTTCTCTAATCAATAAGTATTGATTCCTCACTTATCTGAAATACTTCCTGGATGATGAGCTGTCACACGTCTGAGCTGGGGGGGGGTGCCAGCGTGGTGCAGGACAAAGACGCCGGCATACCGGTGGTTCATGCTGGCAAACGCAGGACACACACATACCAGAGATGTGCATGACACACAGTGAGTCAGTCAGGGGGCTGTCTCCTTTCAGGCTCAACGTGTCCAAGCGTGCATGGACGGTTATCCCCCTGCTGTCCCCCTCCCCCTCCTCCCTCCTCCTACTGCAGGCTGATAGTTAATCAGCACCGGACGGCTCATGTTCACTGTGGTTGCTGCGCTCAGCAGAAAGTTCCGATAAATAAAGAGAAAGCAAACCTGGACGGACGGATGGACGGATGGATGGTTAGATGGATGGATGGATGGGTGATTTCCTCAGACTCAGAATATGTGTTTCCAATTCAGGGCCTGCATCCGTGTATCCTGCCCTTACTGCCGTTGCCTATAGCAACAGAGCCGAAGTTAGACACAACATGAGCGTTTTAATGCCTCCTTTTGTTTTTTTTTACCCATTCCCTGTTTGGTTGAGTTGAAGCGTTTAGAGAGCGCAGTTGAAGGAGCCTTCCAAACTGGACAGCATAGAACCATTCTTCAGATGCAGCCCCTGGAATTAGACACAGCTTATGACTTACAAATGTTGTTGTGGTATCTAGAGCCTTTCAATTATGGGAAAGGATTATCTGCAGTTGCGTACTGCCCCAATTAAATATTCATGACAAATGACACAATGTTCTGCACTTCCTCTCGCCTCCTTTGGCCAATTTGTGTGCAGTGTCAAAACAGAGCATTGGGGAAAAATCAGAGAAAGAGTCGGACCTGGCAGAGAGTCAGGCTTGGACTAATTGCATCTGCGACGACCGTGCAATTACAGCAGTGTACACAAAATGAGTCCCTCGATTCCTAATTTGCAGATCATGACTGCTGTGAAATGCAATTAATGGATTCCTGATTTATTTAGTGAGCTGTGATGAATGAGTTCCTCGGAGCTCACGGAGACGGGCTGCAGCCTACAGAGCTCGATCCACGCTGAACACGCCGTCCTCCTTCAGAAAGTCAAGCTGTTCTGTGCCTGGATGGACAGAACAGACACAGTTAAAAGAAAATGTAATTTTAGACACTGCTAAGAGAATAAATCCTGGTTTCATTCAGAGTTTAATTTAGACACAAGAAATTCACCCGACA
Organism: Pseudorhombus dupliciocellatus; assembly: GCA_016785235.1. Lineage (NCBI taxonomy): Eukaryota > Metazoa > Chordata > Actinopteri > Pleuronectiformes > Paralichthyidae > Pseudorhombus > Pseudorhombus dupliciocellatus. The sequence continues at coordinate 1,719,232 of JAFBJW010000167.1, forward strand.
GGCTCAGCACTGTCACTCCGACGTCTCCTGAGATGACAGAGATGCCAGAGTAGCAGGGGAACAGCCTATTGTTTGGATGCAGTCGGGTGGAGTGTCATGCAAAGGGCACAGACGAGCTTTTTTTTTTTTTTTTTTTCAGTTTTTTTTTCCAGTTTTTTGCAAACAGATGCCAGGGTAAGAGTGTGCAAAATGTGAGACAACAAGAATCTCTGGATAATTGCCATTCCCCGCAGGGACGAGCACGCTACTTGAGGATTTGGGGGGAAAACAGGACGCGGCTGGGTAATAAGTGGAGGTATACCCTCTGTAAATCTCTGCTTTGTAGTGAAGCTTTGTTTGAATTTGATGCAAGGGATTAATGAGAATGTGAGGGGAAGCATGCACAGAGCCACAAAGCCTCTATTTGTTTGATCTGTAAATGCTTTTTTTTTTTTTTTTCATGCATTTCATTTCAGCCCACTATGGGCGCGTGGCGTGTGATCCGGTGAAGCGATGCTGGTTTAGAAAAAAAAGGTAATTGTCAATAGGACTATTGTGTTTGTCTGCTCAGATCTAGTGCAGGAGGCTTAAATATTTAAAAGCTCCAGTTTAACTCAGGCTTGGGGCCAGATACAGTATGAGTGGGCCGCACGATGACCCCCCCGTCCCTGCCTCAGTGTAACAGGTGATAAACAAATCCTGTCCCCTGCCAAATGATGCCAGGCAACTGATTAATTCTCCTGGCCTCCTGGGCGTGCATCACTGGAGCCGGGGTGGTGGGGCTTGTATCAGTCCGGATTGGACTTAACTGCACCTTAAAATGGTGACACAACATAGGACAAGCTACCGATTCCAGTTAAAGACTGTGCCATGGGCTAATTGTTTTTATTTCCCTGGGAATACTTCATGGAACTTAAAGATATTTGGGAACAGATATGCATCTTGAGTTGATTCTCATGCTTCCCTCCTGAGAGACTTGATCTGTTCTGTACTTTCTGGATTTGCCACTAGACTAGACTAGATTCAGGAAGGTTTTTCCCTTCTCTTGACATTGGTAATTTTGTTCTTCTCTGATTTTTTTTTTCATTAATTAACGGATATTTACAAAGTTCAATTTAGTGTTGACATAATGGAATAAAATTCAGAATCTGGTCAATTTAAATGTAGTGTAATCTGGCAACTTGTAAAAGTTGTTAAACAGAGAAATTGCTTTTGCTAAACGGTAGGTGCTGGCAGGTGCTGGGACTTGATGGATAGTTGCTCTGGCACTTCAGTAATATATGTACACATCTTTGCTTCAGAGCAAATCTTTTCCTTTCTCTTCTCAGAATGAACAATAACCTGCTTCCTCATTACAATGAGGGTGGCAGCTGCTCACGGTGACTTGGTCCCAGGTTACTGTGTCAGCAGGGGGTATGCACTGTTAGTGGACTGGTGGCAGCATGATCACCACTGAGGGCGACTGAGTGTTACAGTGAGAGATATAGATTTGAATAATCACATTAACAAGGGTGAACCAGAGCAAATGACTGCTTTATTCTTCTGACTATTGACTTTATTCTAAATAAGACATTATTTCCACCATGATGTTGATACGAGTTATGACAAACATAATCCATTGGCATTCCCGTTAAGATGTTACAGAGCCCAGAACAATATGACTCAAATTATTGGGTCGACTACGCCATTACATCCTATGTCATTCCTCCAGTGTTAAAACCCAAATGTACTGTACGATGCTACCATTTTGGGTGGTTCCTTTCGAATTCTGCAAAAAGTAAAATATACTAAATGCTAAATCAAGCTATTTTCTAATTGTTATAATAATAATCATTGTTTTTTTTTTTATTGTTATATCGCTGATTCAGTGTGAGAAGTTAAGTGAGCATTACTTCTGCATGAAATCAGTATAATTGTAATTAATCCCAGACACTTGCGAGAGAGGTAGACTCACAGGTGGTGTCCTGTAATTATCCCCTCGACACCAGTCGTTCTTGCTGCAGCTACGTTTCGGCTGTGAAACAGATGTTCACTTATAACACAGCGGATCCAGAAAGAGTCACAGTCACCATTAACTTGATTCTCCCGTCACTGCGTCATCTGATCTATTCCTTTGCACTGCTGATGTTTCTCACACTCAAGCATCACACTCCCTATGCCAGTATACAGCTGAACACTTCACCGCCGTGGAGAATGCGCTGCTTTCCGACAGCCTGTCAGCTTCTGCCCGTCAACACAATTATTTCCAGAAAACGCCAATGAAAACGAGAGTCAAGTTTAGCAAGATGAAGAATACAGAAATTATATGATAGCCAAATCATATATGCTAATTATTAATTCATGTGGCTGTGAAAATAGTGGTAGTGAGAGTAATGCATATTTAATCAGTATACGCTAAAGCGTAATTTCATTTTAATAATAGTTTAGTTTTTTAGATACTGGAACCTTTCAGGAGATATAAAATCTGTGATATAAAATCCTGAGTGATTCGTGGGACCCGGGGGCACCAGAAGAGCCCACTAAATTTGCAATAAATATCTGCTGTTTCTGGGCCCTACACCTGCTCCTGTCAAGGGAGTGGAGCAGGCAGGTGTTTAGACACTCAGGTGGATACTGGGAAGTGAATAAAAGTGACCAGTCTGCAACATTAGCTGCACCATGCTATCTTGAGAGTCACAGAGTCACCGCTTCACAGCATCATCAGATGAGGTCTAACCATTTGATTCATTTACAATCAGCAGAGAACGTGCAGGTTTGATGCCGACTTAAGAAGAGATGTGAACCTTAACAGAAAGCAAAACGGTCCATTTCCTCCTCGGTCGGGGGGGGGGGGGAGCTCTTCCCTCACATCGCTCTTGGCAGTCAGTGAGGCTCAGAGTCACCAATTAATCTCTCATGGCTGTCGGGATGGCACTGATTGAAAGAGGGCCTGTAATTTGCTGGGGCTCATTGCACACTGGCTGCAACCTGAGATCGTTAAAACAACAGTCAGCAGAAGTTTCCAAATCATGCAGTAACTTCTAACAGCAGTAAATGTGCACTGCTCACGGCACGTACGCTGAGAAGTGTTGGTATGTTCATTACGTGAGTGGCTTATGAGTCAAAATAATAAAATCTGCCCACGTCTCCTGCCAGAAGAAGCAAAGTGAAGAGAGGTGGCGTTACTTGAGGTGCGCAGCAACAACGACCAGCAGCCTGTTGCCAAACCCACGTTGTGCAACATTTAGCATTGGTGGCGTGAGCTGCATATGGACGAGCTGTCACAATACGTCGACATCCTGCGTTGCTCTATGCGAGCTGTCATAGGTGTCACGCATTCCACAGGATTGGATCTATATCTGTATTATTGTCTCTGTCCTGAGCTGAATAGCGAACGAACATCTCTGCCCGCTGCTTGACTCTGTGATTTCCCCTGGCAGGAATCTTTTCTAATAACCCAGAGCCCAGCTCTCTCTGTCAGGGAACGAGGGTTTCCGATTCCTCAACAACACGAGTGCTGCTGGATCGTGATTTTCTCTGAGCAGATGGCCAGTCGCTCCCGGCTGTAGCCGTGTCTGTAGAATAAAGGAGCAAGAATACTAAGCAGCTATGACTTTTGATTTTATTCTCCATAAACAGAAGATCCCACAGGCTTTTATTATTTTCCCAGATTTTTGAATTAAATATAAAGCATTTAAAGATACATGATACTAAGATAGACTTTTTTGTTTTACTGCTAAAAAAAAACATTCTGGGAAGTCTGGGATTTTCTTCTGGGAAATTTTGGAGAGAAAAGACAGAGTCAGAACATAAACCACTTCATTCATAATAATGAGCTCATCATTGTTATCTTCCTCAACCAGCTGGCAACAAACTGCTGTCATGCAGTTTTCTGCGTGTGTGGGAGACGGGTATAAGTGTAAGTGTGTTTGTGTGGGTTACATCCTTTAATCTGTCAATTTTATAAGGGCTTCCCTATTTTGACAAAAAGCCGGTCTGCATTCCTGTCTCTCAAACCCTGAAGTTCATACTGTATGTAACAGAAAATGCATTTGTAGGAAAGTTGACATTCATAACATTTAAATTCTATTATAGATACTATCTGTGAAAAATTGAAAATATTTTCTTCAACTACTAATGTTAAGGGAAGACGATGGAGTTTTTTCAGATCCTGATTCTAAGCTTGCCTCTGCAGGAGCTCATCAGCTCCAGCATGCATCCAACTGTTACGACACCACGACCACTTATCATTTGAGGATTGTGGCGAGAGGCGGGGTCTCTGACAGGCTTGACGGAGAGAGAAACAACTATTCGCACTCACATTCACACACAGTTTAGAGTCTCCAATAAACTGTTGCATGCCTTGGATGAAGCCTCAGCACACAGATACAACCCTCATAGACACGTGAGCTGTTTACAGAAAGGTCCCAGCAACCACTGCGGCACAGGTATTCATCCAAAACTACAATAATGACTTCAATAAAGACTTTTTGTGTTTTACACAATGGACTAGATGCAAGCTGCCTCAGTTTCACAGTCCACCCAGTCTCGTCCTGCAGGACGAGACTGGGCATCTCTGACACGTTTTTCGGCCAACGCATTTACAAGTGAATGAATATATTTGACTGCGCCCGAAGTCTGGCTCTTTCACTGCTCACAGTTTTTCAGTTATCCCCTGACCACTGGCACTCTGCTCCCTGACTCAAAACTCTAATGGGGCAAAGAATACCCAATGAGCCGGTGAAAATCCAGCTGGGAAACATGGTCTGTCCCCCTCCCACCAATTCCAGTCCCATTCAAAGAAGGAGCACATGTCCCAGCTGGGTTTATGTTGAGCATGTAAAGAGGAGGCGTTAAGGTTATGCCTTTGCGGCAGGATGAAACTTAACCCCCGAGTTAACAGACCCAGTCCCCGGTCTCCGACAAGTGATCTAATCATCGCACAGTGAGCAGCGCAGACGGTGCAGTGACGCGCTGGCGTATCCCAGCTCCATGCGTAATGTTGAATTTCCACGAACACATGTTTGGGCAGCTGATCCTTTATCCACCGTCGACCCTCCCAATATGCACAGCATCACAGAAGCAAAACCCGACAGATACATACTGCAGTACGCTCTGCTCCCACATGAGTCCGTCTAACCGACCATGGAGGCAGAGAGGTGCAGCGATGCGCAGGCGAGGGCCATATAAAGGGCTTCATGTTCGCTGCCTGGGAATTATCACATCAAACTCGTCTACCCAATGGCTCTGACAGGCTCCAGGCCAAGCCATTACAGCCTGGTGGACAGGAATGATTCTGCTGGACTATGACTAGGCAATAACTATTGTTGTGCACCAGTGATTCACGCCACACCAATAACAATCAGATTTACTCAGATAACCAGAGAGGAAGTTCCTGTCAACCTTGTTAAAACAGCCGTAACACGACCAGTGGACTTTTTTCTTCACTGTCACGACTTTTTTGCATAAATTGCTTTTTATCTGTACTCGCAATTTCATCCACTGAGGCTTTGATATTTCTTTCGTTGTGAACTTGAATCCACACCAAGAGTGCCAGTGAACTGAGTTTCTCCAGACTATGTGCCTTTATTTGCATGCATCCAGAATAATGCATCAATCTGCTTTCTGATCTTGGTCACAACAAAAGAGAAGGTCAATTTAAAAATGATACAGATCTAAAACGCTCCTCCACACACCATGATCCTCAAGACCTCTCCTCCAAACCTGCATGTGTTATCTGGATAATCTCCTTTTCCTCTCATGTCATTGACCCTCATGTGCTGAGGCAGACACTGAAATTGCTGTGGTCCCTTTATGGGACAATGGAGGTGATTACAAAAGGGGCTGATGGCAGCAGAAGTGCTGAATTTATGGTCCCTGTGAAAGTGCTGAGCGGCCTGACTGGCAGGCAGAGTGCAGCGCTCTAGCCCAGCGGCCTGGAGGCTCAGGGTTATGCAGATGATGAAAGAGCCATCTCTCCTCAGGCCCACAGGTGGAAGAGGGAAGAGAGTAAAATGTCCAAAGAAAATTTCCCTGAAAATATTCTTGTGAAATGTGGAACTGGTAGGTGAGGATGCAAATGGTTAAGGTGTTGGTGTAAAATGTGGGCCCTGGCCCTTTGTTTCTATATGTAGAAATGGCAAATGCATGCACAGGAAATATACAATTATTATCATTCCCTGAAAAAAATGTTTTAAAGACTATTTGCCTTTTCCTTTCAGACCATATCATTCATGCCACTGGAACATCACACACGAGAGCATGCAGGTGATTAACCTAGCTTAGAATGAACTGCAGATACAGTCTCTCTCTCTGAAGTAAAGCGGTTTTTGCACAAAGTATCACGTTGCTAGCAAAGCCAATGTGATCGAACCTAAATGTGATTCCAAAATGTTTTTTTTTTTTTCTTTAAAGTACACTACTGACACTCACACAGGTTTGGAGAGCTGGATGGAAATATTCAGGAAAGAAGAACAACGAAGTTGACAGTTGACAATTTATTGCCGCACACAAGTGATATACACTATATGATTATTAACCATGAACATATATATATATTTGATTAAAGTTTATTAAAAATGCTTCAATGCAAGGTATTTCCACATAACAAACGAACACAAGGACGAGCCTCTTAGCACGTAGCAGCTGGCAGGCAGGAGGCTAAAACGACAGAAGGAAAATGGAATCAGGCATGTCATTGTTTTTGTGGCAGGCCCAGTGCACTGTGGAGTCATTTATAGCACCACAGACTGGAAAACAGTGAGAAAACAGTGTCTGAGTTTGACACCTCACAGTCGGGAAACCAAGAGTTCAGGTTTTCAGTTTGTTTAACCTGCTTCCTGAAATGGGCCCCTGGTGGAAAAACTATTCAGTTGAACTCAATGAGAATTCTCCTGATCTGCCGATTTGGTTCAGACACAGTGCCATGACACGTTAATGAAGATCCGCTCACACTGAGGAGACAGATGCAGCAGATGAGGCGTCAACTGCCGGTTAAGCAGGCAGCTCTGGCTTATGGGCATATGAATGAACTATGACAGGGCACAGAACAGAGGAATGAAATGTGTGGAGGGTGAGAGACACACACAAAGCCGGAGAGAGACACTTTCGTCTCACCGACTGAGAGGAATGACAAGAAGCAGAGAGGGACTGAAGTGAGAACGTCCCACAGACATCGTAGGATTTGACAGAAGACACTCAGCGGGTGTGGGGGAGAGATGGATGGAGGTCGAGAGAGAGGGAGAAGCCCCGACTGCTCTTGTATTCTCTCGCATGCAGAGTTAGAAAGCAATGCAGGGATGTGTCTCATGTTTGACGTTGCTATTCAGTATTCCCTGTTTATTTATAGAGAGCAAGTTCTGCGCTGTGTCTAATGTCTCCAACATGACAATACAAACAAACAAGACACATCCCCACCACGACCCAACCATCCCCCTTAAATCCAAGATCGATCAGCCCCCTCTCCTCCAGGACAGCTGAAATACAGAATCTCTTCGGACCAGAGCGCTCTGCCTACCCGTGACCCCATGACCTAGAAGCAGCAGAGTGTCTCATTGAAAGATATGAGATTGAGGAGAAAGGTGTGTGACATGCCAGGCTGCACGCTGCTGATTACTGGGTAAAAAACGTGACAGTATAGACTTGATGGGCAATAAAGCTTTGTCAGGTGATCACGCTCATTTAGCTCTAAGAGTTCAGATCTGAGCTCCAGTGGCGTGCGGCTGAAAAAGCGGTTCGCTCTGAGAGCCCAGAGGCAGGAGGCTGAAATGACAGAAGGAAAATGGAGGAAATAAGGCATGTCAGTGGACCAGCAGACCAGATGTTGTGTCAGGCCCATTGCACTGTGGAGTCATTTATGGCACCACAGACTGGAAAACAGTGAAAACAGCAACACAAAGATCACAACAACTAGTCAACGCTGCAGCACAACCTCATTGTTTTTGCTACATGGTACAATCCATCAGAGAGCGAGGCTATGAAGAAGATGGTGTAAAGCTCATGCAGCACATATTAATACATATAACATGTACTGGATGTTTCTTAAAGGTGCTATATAGATATTGGATCTCGACTTGAGAGCTTGTGGTTTGCTCCACATTAAACGTCAGTGTACTTACACAGTGAACAAATATCTCTTGATTCTACAATTGGTTTAAATGTCATTCATTAAACTTTGCTTTTCCTGCAATCACTTTTTCTAGGCTCAGAATGTTTGGTCTTTAGGACATGCAGGTAGTTTATCTCAAGGTTTTGCACCTTTGACTTTTTCATAAAAGATCTGTTTCAGTGATGTTGCTGATCTGTGGAGGTGATTTAGTCGAGAGTTTAACAGTCAGACGAAGGATACCTTCGCTCTTTTGTTTTCTGTGACTTTGTCCTGACTGTGTCTTTACGGCTGAAATCATAACCAGTCAGATAAGGTAAAGTGTGAACATTAAGTGTGAATTGTTGTCTCTGTGTTTGCCCAACCCACATGTGTAAGTGACATTATCGCTGATTTAATTATTCAACACAATGCTTTGAGGAAGGGATGTCGCTGAGTAGAGAGCGACTGCTGGGATGGGCCAGACATGGAGCCTGACCACAAAGATTACATTTAGGGACGTCATCGAAACTGTGGAGCAATATGTCTTTGAGGTAACGTCACACACTCGAGTGGTGATTCTCTCTACCGAGGTTGATGCTAATTGCTAGAAATAAGGAATTCTATTTTAAGGCGTGATTATTATTTTTTCACAGGTGTCTGCCTTCCCAGTTACTTTATCTTTGGTAAATCATTCCTCCAAGGAGCAGCAAGAGGTCATGGCCCAGTATCTCATCTCAGTCCTGGGAGAGAAGCTGCTGAGAGCTTCCTTGGATCATTTGAACACTGAAGACCTCCGGAGCCCAAATGTATGTCCCAGAGGAAGCACTGGCCATCTGAATGTGAAGCATATGTTGGAGCATATAGAGGGATGATGGTGTGGATCTGCATCATCTGTCATATAGCACAGGAAGTATGGGAATCAAGACCTTTTCATCAGCACAGAGAGAGCCTCATTAGGCTTCCTTTGCCTCTCTCCTCCTCTGGGACGTCGGGGTGGACGTCTGCGAGCCTCTTTAATCTGGCAGAGATTCACAAAATCTAACGTGAAGGGATTGATCCCAAGAACTGTCCGTCATTTTGAACACGCCTAAGCATTTGAGCGGATGGTTCATTTGGATTAATCTGAGACAGGAGCAGTCTGTTGAACAGGATGAGGATGAAAAGCTTTTTCCCTGAGAGGGGGGTCTGCATTCTGACTTTGTTGATGTTAAAGCAGAGGACTACCACAAGGATATCCCCAGCAGGGAAATGCTCCAGATTGGAGGTGTCAAAGGAACCAAAAAAGATTTACCTGACAAATGCAAGCTGCGTGTCATGCAACAACATGAAAGGAAAGGAAGAGTGAGATGAGAAAACAGCAAAATATAAAACAAAAAGTATTAGAAAATATCATTTTGATGAGCCCAGTGGATTGATGTGATTTATCATCACATTGAGCTCAGAGGCCATAAATCTCTATAATAGAACGTGCACATTTAACAAGACATATACAACACAGGAGAATGCAATTTAGGGAATAATGCAGGGCTGGTGAAATCAAAAGGGCCACAGAGGTCTGGACCAACTGATAATCAGTTTAAGTGCCATCACTCACTGTGCTGCAGGATATTGGAGAAACACAGTGACATAGAGAAATGAAATCTGTTTCCGCTGAGGAGAAATTACACTTTTTGAGTCACCGAGGGACATCATGAGCCGGTTAGTCTGGTGGTCAGGGACGATGAACAGCCTCAGCTACTGTGAAGATGTAAAATGAAACTTCTTGTCTTGTCATTGTCAAACCCCACAGGGGAACGATCACAGGCAGGCAGCGGTGACGTTTTTTCCAGGTCAATCCAGAACGAAGTAGCTATTCAGGAGGGGAAACCTGATCCACTTGCTACATGATCACTGAAATGATTTCATTTAGTGTTCTGAGGCCCAGCAGCACACAATAATACTGTCTGTTCCCCATGCATGTCGA
>JAFBJW010000168.1:600000-755000 GCA_016785235.1 Pseudorhombus dupliciocellatus
ACATGCCCTGTTTTTATGGCCCAGGGTCTCCCAGCTGCTCCCTGTCACTGCTGACGGATGCAGACACTCGTCCGGCAGCAGCAGCAATGTCTCCTCCTGAAAAGCTGAGATTTGAGGCATCTGAGGAATGCACAGTGCTGCGACTGCGGCAGAGGGACCCGCGGGTGTTCACCGGATTGTGAGGATAGTGTGAGAATCCACGTATTGTTCCTCTGTGCTGCATTAAATACCGAGAATAGACAGAATGGTTTACTACTGTGTTGGGGTGGGGGGGTGGTATGCTCCTCTTGCTCTTGACTTATGTTGCGTTGCTTCTGGGCTTCACAGCAACGTCAGCCTCTCTCTCTCTCTCTCTCTCTCTCTCTCTCTCTCTCTGCACAACATCTAAATATGGTCATTATGTTCCACTGAGACTGATGAGCTGTGGTCATGTGTTCAAACTGGAAATGTAGAAGAGCAGAGCAGGCGAGATGGAGAGAGAAGGCACAGGAAGAAAAAGATAATCCTCAAGAGCTTTTGGCTACCCCCCCCCTTCGTTCTCTCCAAGTCTTCCTCCATCGCTCTAGCCTCCCCTCTATTCGTGCTCTCCCCCCGATTCCTCCTCCAATCCTTTCAGGAGATTTCCAGAGGGAATGGTGGAAATAAAGGATTTCCATTCCTCTGATGTCAGCCATGGGTCACGTGAGGAGGAAAAACTATGTTTTATGCTGGCGGAATATTACCGAGTGTCTGACACGAGGGAAAATTAGATCAATAACGCCACGACAAAACACGTGCAGCCTCACACAGGCCAACATCTTATCGCCTCCGAGCCGCAGGGAAATCGTGAAGTGCGATTTCCCATCACGTTTCATTTAATCTGCAGGAGCCCACACAGATTCCCAGGGGCCTCGTGCTTCAGTAGCCCATTGGGCTTTCAGCGTTTACCTTCTCATGCAGCTCTGACATCTACGGCCCAGAGGGAACATATATTCAGTGCATAATGAACAAAGGAGCAGCTCTGCAAATTAAACATAGCAGATACACGACAGGTCAAGTGTTGCAGCCCACCCTGCGCAGCAGTGGTTCAGGGAATTTATACAAAATAAAGCAGTGCTTAAAACTGAAAGAAAGTTCATGTCAGACTAATAAAATGTTCAGAGATGGATTAGTGGTTTAATCTGCAGCAGCGGAACTCAAGATTAATCCCTGACAACTGTTCCCTCAGGTGTCCCAGGTGTCACTTTCAAAACTCTTTCAAAGGCAGCATGGTAAATGTGCAGAGTTGTTGTGGTAATACTGCACCGGAGGAACCGGGGCTGTATATTTCAAATGTTTAGGTAAGAAAAGAGGCAATTGACAAAAGGAAGCGTTGCTCAGAGTCTCATTCTGAGAGAACACACGTGTGTGGCTGCAACAAACGGATTCCTCGATTCTGTTTTGATTCTGTTTATAAATCCGTCAGTTCTCCCTCCCGGGCCGGGGAGTCGCAGCCAATCCCAGCTCTGCACGAGGCCAGTTGCACCCTGAGCAGGTCGGGAGCTGTCAGAGAAATTTCACACCAATTAACAGTGTCCAATTAACATGTTTGGACTGAGGGAGGAGGCCGGAGGAAACGCAGGCCGGCGCAGGGAGGACGCGCAAACACACAAGTTCCTGTTTATTTGTTCTTCACGATAATTTCAGAGCGAACCGAGACACCATTTTAAAAACAACTGGGGGAGTTGAGCAGCGCGACACTAAAGGTAAAACCCCGTAAACATGTTCCGATGTGAGAAAGTGAGCCAGGTGTGTGTGTGTGCGCTGTGGCATTCCCAGGTTTGTTGCAACAGTGCGACCGAGCCGAGTCACGGCTGAGGAATGCAGAGTGGAGGGCGAGTTTCAACTGCTCTCCTGCTCACATGGCCCACAGCAGGAATGTGTGAGGAGCAGGTAGAGACACCGTCGGCCCGGGGACGTCGCCCACCCCAACACGTGACTGGCACGACGTAGGAACAGGAACGCAAGTGCAGGTCGCAGCTAGTGCTCCTGTCCACATCTCGTCATTTGAATAAAAACATCGTCAAACGAGTGAGACAAAAGGAAAATGTCGGTGTCTTCTATCGAGTCGGGGGAGCAGCTTCCTCCGAGATAAACAAATACGAGCAGCAGATAGAGGCGCCACCAGATTAAAATTTTACAAATGTTCAGATCAAACATCATCAGAAGCACAGCAGCTCCCTGCCGGGACATTTCCATAACAGATTGGAGGACCAGGCCCCTGCAACGCAGCGGTGATTTCCTCTATTTGTTCAGCAGGTCCTGATTTCAATATTCAAATGTGACGCCGGGTTGTGGCCAGCGAGGAAAGTGAAACAGATGCTACAGAGAAGAAGTGACACATCAACACGAAACTTCCGAAAGATCTGTGGTTCTGTAGAGGTTTACACACACACGTTCACAACGGAGGAGAGCGGAGGGGGGGGGGGGCAGGAAGTGAAGCAGTAACAATCTTTTTACGCTGTGTCCTTTACTGCACGTTGAAAGTGACACCGCCACTCGCTCGAGGTGAATCTCACAGGGTCAGAGGTCGGATGCAGTAACTGATCCGCATCACAACTCCCACATCAACATATGAGCGGGAGCGGTCCTCGGAGAGCCTAGCGTGTTTCCGAGCGGCATGTGCTGTTCCCAGCGTCTCATCGGCCCGGCCCGGCTCGCGCAGCTGCGCCCGCACAAAGCCGCACACAGAGCCGTCTGTCTGAATGCCACGGACGCTTTATCCTGTCAGAAGCTGTGTGCACGGAGCGATGGGAACGAGGGAGTGAGAGCGATCGCTCTTGCACACAGGCAACAGTGGGTGGATTGAGCAGAGGGATGCGTGGCCTGTGTCACCCTGGCCCGGTCCCAGGGCGATGCGACAGGAAGTGGCCGTGGATCCCGGGAGGACACAAGCGCCCCTCTGTGTGTCTCTATCAAACCACCATCAGATACCGCATTCAAATGGCCGCAGAGCACCGGCCCCCCTCTGACAGGGAGCTTGGAGCGACATGTTCTGCATCCACATCGTTTCCTGGATCAGGTCTGTGGCCTCACGTCAAGAGAAACATACCAACGGCTGAAGCGACGACGCCACAGAACTAGGCCACTGGCACACAGGAACGAGGGAGTGGGAGAAAGAAAGAGAGAGAGAGAACAGGTGGCAGCGGCGTTCCCGTGCTCGGATACACCCTAGCTCTCATGTAGCCGGGCACTAATTAGAACCAAATCTGGGCCAGATCGACAGAAGTTTAGAATCTGCCACATAAAAAATTCAAAAGCGTTTGTCAGCGGGACGCCGTCACAAATCTCATGCCCCTCTTTCGTGAACACAATCCCTCGCTCCCTCTCTCCCTTTGGAGACGATGGCACGTCTCATTTGCTCGGTGAAGAGGCCGACGCTGGCATCACACGAGTGTTTTGTTTGTTAAGTGCTGCAAAGCCAAAACGGAATTGTGTGTTACTTCCACAGAGAGGTGGCACACTGTTACTACTACTACTACTACTACTAGAGCCCCCAAATTACTCTGTCCTCCTCCATCAGGCAGCTTGTTCAGCTGTTTATTTCCACATCCGGAAAATATACGTCTTCCTCTTTACCAAATCACAAATCACAACATGTCCTCGTTGCTCGATGCCAATGAATCCTCATCTGACCCAAAGGAAAGTGGGGCACTGACATCAGATGAGTCTGTTTCCAGTTCACGCCCTCAGACCCGTCCTCCATCCATCTTCTTCATCATCGGGAGCACAAAGGCCATTTTTTGGGGGGGGGGGGGGGAAGCGATCTGTCTTCGAGCCCCTGGTTCTCTGAGGAGCTGCGGAAAACAAGCGGCTCATTGATGCCAGGCCCATTGCATCGCCCTGACAGACAGGCCACTCCACTATGAGGGCGAACAAAGACTGGTGGTGGTGGTGGTGGTGGGGGGTAATGAATCCACAGCCACGTTGCCAATTAGCAGGAATTCTGTCCTCGAGAGCCACTTTTCCAGCCATCTCACTGGAGCTGACACAAGCATCCCCGGCTTTCACTGGGAGGCATTCATGGGATTCCAAGGAGCATTAGGTTTCCTCTGTGGAGCCTGGAACCCTGGCAGTCCAGGAAAGTACAATCAGGAGCCTCGCACCCACAAATTCAGACGGCGGTTTGCTGTAGAGTGCATGCTAATAGTCCGGGGGGAACTTGGCAGCATTTGTCTCAGCTTTACAGCGTTTATTGCCGGGCGTAAATCTCCCTGAGAACACGTCTGCTGTGAACGGAGCAGGAGGGATTTTAGAAAACATCCCCAAGCCCCTCGATCAGGTTGAGAGTCTCTGGCCCCATGTTCAATTTGAGGATATTGAGGATAATTTGTTTTTTTTTTATTTTTGCTCCCAAACATCCATAATTCCTTCAGGAAAACAGGACGACCCAGCGGAGGATTAGTTTAATGCACCGCACCGACAGGAAATCTGTTTTCATTCAGAACCGCTCGAGTGTGTCTCTGGAAAACAAGTTTAGGTTTTAGGAAGATCCCAACACTGCAGCAGCCACAAACACTTGGGTGTGTGTGTGTGTGTCACATCTCCTCTGACACACAGTGAAAGTGTCACACGTTGCTGATCCTGGGCCTGCAGACAGGACGAATGTGTACAGTGTATACAGGTCAATAAATGAGGCACACGGGTGGAGATGCAGCGAGTGTGTGTGTGTGTGTGTGTGTGTGTTCAAGGACAAATACACTCTACACAGAACAGGCAAGGTCTCTTCTATCAGACTGTCAATATTTGGGCCTGTGAGAGAGGGTCAGAACCAAGCAGTGCAGCAGGGAGTCGGGTACAAACTTCCAGCTGCTTCTGGGAGGCTCGGACCTCAGTCTGGGGTTAGGGTTTGTTTACTGAGGTCCAGAGTGTGTCTGCTGGAGATGCTGTTGTAAGAGAAGCTGAGAACCCGGCACAGAGCGTGCACGGGTCCGACACTCACAGCTGGCGCCGAGCACCTCCTTCACGCCTGTCACCGAGGAGCTGACACAAGTTTGGCGCACTCACCCTGACGCGCAGGTTCCAGGAGCGGTGGCGTCGTCTCTCCTCTGCAGATCGGATCAGATCAGACCGAAGAGCGGATTCAGAATCGAACCATGAATGAAGCGAGCGAGGGGTCAGAAGCTCACAGGTCCCGGAGTCACAGGAGCACGGAACGCCGGTGCCAGACCGAGCCACGGAGGCGCAGGGATCCCATTCAGCTGGAGGAGGAGGAGAAGGAGGAGGAGGAGGACATGACGCACAGACTGAGAGAGAGAGCGAGAGAGAGAGAGAGAGAGGGACAGTCCAGAGCTAAGGAGACATTGTCGCCAGTTCACATGCGAGACAACTCAGCTGGAGTCACAGGTCCGAGAGCTGCAGGAGGTGAGACAGGAGAGGAGAGAGAGAGAGAGAGAGAGAGAGAGATCACCAAAACACAGAGACGGACAAGGGGCGGGGTCTGCGCATCATTCCCAGCCTCTCGTTGGTTGGATCGTTTCGTGCATAATCGACCTGAGATTTAGTTGAATGGCGTATTTCATCATAGCCCCGCCCACCCCGAGAGAGAGAGGGGGGGTTCTTTCTAAAAGAACGGAAGGAAAGTATAGAAGAAAAATAAGAAGGACAAAAGGAAATAAGGAAGGTATGAAAAAAGGACACAAATTGGGAAGACTAGAGGAGGAAGGGAAGGAAATTAGGGTAGGAAGAAGGTAAGAATGGAAGTGATGAAGGCGATAAGGACTGAGATAAAATGAACTGTTGAAATGAGAAAGGAATTAAAATTAAATGTGCCCTAATCCAGGGGAAATATAATAAAACTAAACACATACTATAAAAATGTCTCTGTTAATTATTAACATTTAATTTTCTCAGCCTTTTTTATTATTAATGAGCCTCTAATGTAATAAACACTGTCTCCACACCATAACGCGATGCTGCCTCCTGCTGGTCAGAGGGTGTCCAGGATCGACGCGCATGCGCAGCACCGTGAGGATTGGGCATAAAACCAACAGCAGCACCCAGCGGCCAAAGACGTAATTACACCGCCTCAACGTAACTACTCAATATTACACGTTAACTTCTAACTTCTTGCAAGTCCTTGTATTGCATAAAATATCAGTATCAAAGTATCAATATAATACTACACGTTAAATTCTAATGTTCTAGTATTTTTTAATATTTTAAAAATATTTTTAATACATGCAGGAGGTATTTTTATTGTTTACTGAGAAGATCATTCATCTTAAAATAAAGATTTAATAAATGTGAAGAACGTTCCTCTGAAACCGAGTCAAGTAGAATGATAGATAGTTATGAAATAAATAGTCTAGGAGTACTTTAAAGACGCTCTGCCTGATATGTAGAATATTTATATTTGATATTCAGTGGGTCAAAGGGCAGGATGACCAAATGAAACATGTTGCTGGGCTCTTGGACGTATCTGATGTCTGCCTCCAGGGAATTTATTCCCATTTTCAGCAGCTGTTGCTTCGATTAATGATTTGATTTCAGTGGCCTAAGGTCAAAGGTCACGGTGACCTCATGAGTCTGTCATGAGGAGTATTTGATGCAGTAGGTCTCTAGTATTCACACCGGTTTCTCCAGTGTGCTGCTGAACTGTCCACGGCGTCCTTCAGTCGTACCGACCCTGCGATCTCAGAGTTCAAATACTGAGACAACACAGATTTCAGTTTAAATCCACTTTAAAGGAGAGAAATTATAAACAGCTATGCACAGCAAGTGTGCAGTAATTACAGGCACGATAATAATGATCCCTTCAAACTGTCCCAAAGTATTTAAAAACTGCATAATATGAAACCTCAAGGAGATGGAGGAGGACAATTAGTACGCGGTAATTAATGTGTGGACATTAAGTAACCAAAGAAGAATCCGTCACATTTGAGCTGAAGGAGAAACTCTGTCCAGACCTCTGGGACTTGACGACAGTAGAATGAACAACTCCATCACAACATCGAATCAGGGGACACAGCACGATGTCGCTGGATCCAACCCACTCTCGGGCTCTTTTTTTTTTTCTTATATCAATTCACATATTTCACACCTGAATCACAACGAATCAGAATGTACGACTTTTATAATGAATCCTGCTTGGCTTCAATAGTTTTCAAGAGGTTTATGTGTCATTTCTGTAAATTTTCATTAAGATTCTTCGACCATGGTAAAAAGTAACTGATTTTTTAATCTGCTCCTCATCCTCTTTTCCTCTTTTTGTAGATTCTTCACATTGAATCAAAGCTACACAGCAAGGCTGCACATCTGGGAAGAAAAATAAACCCCCTCTCTCCATTCCGAACTTTAATCTGTTTCTTTAAAGGTAGAAGTTAGTTCATGCAAAACTGGAAATTCTCTGGTTATCGTCCACTATTCTGATTGGGTCCACAGAACTCTTCAGGAGTCTCAGGGGTAAATGATGCAGCCAAATCCAAAACTTTAATGAACTTTCTATCACTCCATGTGATGATGCCATTTTGAATTGAATTGAAATTTAGGGGCTTGATGAAACCACAGGAGCAGTTTAAAGCTGTTGTATGTTTTTTCTGTGTATTATTTTTACATTTACAGGATGAATCATCGTTGACTTGACCTTTACTTGACTCCTGAAACCCAGAAGTGTTTTGCGGACTCCAACACTTCACCTCCATTGGCACAGTGGGGAGGAGATCATGTGTGAATTTTCATTTCTCCATGAACAATCCATCCCTTCGAGTCTCTTTGCTCTTTCTTTCTGCTCCTCCTCACACCCTGACTCCATCAGTCGTCTATGTCCCTGGGGTCAGACGACCCTATGGGGAACAGCATGTCGCTCTCTAAGGAGAGGTTGCTGCCCAGGCCGGCCATGCGGCTCCGCAGCAGGAAGTGTGTCCTCCTCTGCAGCAGCCGCTGCTGCTCCTGCTTCAGCTCCACGTAGGAGCGCGAGAAGGTGTGGAAGATGGAGGTGACGGGGAAGGCCATGAGCAGGATCCCGCTCAGGATGCTGCTCAGAGCCACCACCTGCCCTGGGATGCTCCTCGGCACCATGTCCCCGTAGCCCACCGTGGTCATGGTGATGACGGCCCACCAGTAGGTGGCGGGGATGCTGGTGAACTCCTTCGTGGTGGCCATTTCGTTCTCAATCAAGTAGAGCAAGGGGGAGTAGAGTGCGATGGCCACGCACAGGAAGAGGAGGAGCAGCCCGAACTCCCTGGTGCAGCGGCGCGCTGTCAGGCCCAGGGTCTGCAGGCCCAGCGAGTGGCGAGCCAGCCTCATCACGTAGAGGATGCGCAGGGCCCTCAGGACGCGCAGCACCAGGCCCACCTTGTCCAGGTAGCTGCTGCCCGAGCCCAGACGCTTCTCCCCTTTGGAGGTGCTGTCCACCAGCAGGGTGATGTAGTAGGGCAGGATGGCCACCACGTCGATCAGGTTCAGCGGCTGCCGCAGGAACGTCAGCTTGCTGCGATCCTGAATGAAGCGCAGCGTGAACTCCAGGGAGAACCAGGCCACGCACACCGTCTCCACGATGAAGATGTTGTAGCACATCTGGGAGCAGGTTCCCTGGAGAGGGGAGGGACAGGGCGGGTGTGAGTGGTCAGCGTGATCACTAGAGGGAGCCACTTAGATGTGGAGCACTGCGGCTGGCTTTCTTTATCAGGACAGAAAACAAAAGCTCACAGCATGTGGCCCCCGAGTCTCTGAGAGGAGACCACGCCAGGGTCCAATTTAAATTGTCGAGATTTCGTCTGTGATGACCATGTAAACAGTATCTCGGAGCTCTTGAAGAGAAAAACTGTGCCTCTGCATTTCTTTCACCAGAAGGAGAATATTTTCACCAAAACATCTAAAAAGAAATTCATTAAAGCCTTGTTTGCATTTTTTACTGAGCAAGGCATTAGAGTGTGTGCGGCTCAAACATTCCATCCTCCCTCAGACGTGACGAGGCGGGGCTGCTAATTAGGGCTGTGATTGTATTCAGACATTTTAATGAAAGCGTTTCATGAAAGCTGACTGAAGCCTTCAAATATTTTCTAATCTGGCCCAACACCCGCGTCGTGCTGCGTCTCTGCCTGAGCCTCATTTAAAATGAGTCGACAGATGAGATGTGCCACGACGAGGAATTTTAATAACTGCTTTGGAAAATAACACGTGGCTTCACCTCCCTTTTGCTTTTCAACGCAGTTTAATTCAAAGCTGCAGCAGCAGCGGCTCAGACTCATCCAATCCTCCCTCCACGTTCAATGCGTCTCTTGACGTTGTGTGAGACGAGTTTTAAATGACTGACATGAACGGTTCCTAAGATACTGGTTCCACAGATGTCTGTGGAGTTAATGGATGTTAGGCCACTCACCGCCTCCTCCTCCTCCCTCATGGCCGGCATGGTGCTGATGGAGAGGTTGATGGCAGTGATGGTGACGAACAGCACTGACAAACAAGCGAAGATCTTCCCCGGGAGGCCCGAGTGGGGCCTCTCCACCATGTCCCGCAGCTTCCCCATGCAGCGGCTGACCCTGGACTCTGCTACGTCCTCCCCGCGGCCGCTGTCCGAGTCCAGCAGGTCCTCCAGGAGCTCCTCCTCCTCCTCCGCTCTCTCCATCGCCTTGAACTCCTCCACGCACTGCAGCAGGCGCCGGCGACAGCACCACTCCAGGCTCTCCTCGGGCACCCCCCAGTAGAGCAGCTCCTCCCTGAAGGAGAGGGCGCACATGGCCCGGAGGGAGCGCAGCTTACCGGCGCGCAGGAACGTCAGGATGGTCCTGAAGGCGCAGGGGCTGCGGTCGAAGAAGAACTCGTTGCGTGTGACGTCGTAGTCGTCGCAGACGCGCATGATGTCGTCGAAGCTGCTGCAGAGGTGCAGCCGGCCCAGGCGAGACAGGGGGAAGTCCTCCAGGGTGGTCCAGGGCAGCTGGTAACGCAGGCCGCCCACATTGATGATGGCGTGGAGCTTGCGGTGGCTGGAGAGCGGGGTGTCATCGTGGACCTCTGGGGCACGCTGGGCCCTCCTGTAGAAAGCTCCCTTCTGGGCCTCCTCCTCTTGTAAGGGAGGTGGGTTGAGGGAGGTGTCGGAGGAACAGCTCAGGGCGCTGTAGTCGTAGTCCGAGCCATCGCCCGCCAACAGGGTCATCTTTACTGGTCGGATCACATCCCTGAGCTCAGGCTAGCACCGGAGACCCTGAGAGGAGACACAGAGGACAGACGGGGACAGTGTCCTTCAGGTGGAATACACACAACATGAACTGCAACTACACCAAAGATTGTCGTACGAACAAACTGCAGTGAAGAAATGAGTCATGATGATATTTACATAGCTCTCAGATGTGGGACGTTCAGTTTTTTTCATTGTGGTTTGTTAGATTCTGATCCTCCTTCCTGGTTTGACCGCTGCTGTCTTGGTTTGTTTGTGCCATCGGTTCTTCAGGACCGCAGCTCCAACACAAACACATTCTAGAGGAGGTTAATGTGCAGCTGGAAGCATCGTTCAGCATCGCTCTACCTCACCTTCACCGCTAAAACCAGAGCGGTTACGTCCTCCATCCACAGAGCAGCGTTACAGCAGCAGGAGGCACTCACAGCACGTTGATTCAAATGACCTCCTCTCTTAATGTGAAGGGCCATTTAAGAGGAATCGTTTTATCGATGTTATCAAGAGTCAGAAACATCTAGGAACGGGAGAAGGTCGTCTCTTTCATCCCAGGGAAACGTTTATGGACCTGGATGCAAAATATCTAAGAGCGGTTTGGGAACCTCACCCCTAAATATATTGGTGTAAAAATCTGAATGCAGTTCACAAACGTTTGACACCGAGTGAGTGAGGAACACGGCCTGGATAGTAAAAAGCTAAAGAGGACACAAAGACAATTTGTCCACCACTCCATCTAGATGACAGTTAAACGCTGACTCGTCGTTGGCGGTTGGAGCCTCCGTTGCCGTTCTCGATGCCTGGACGTTAATGGCTGCATTAATGCAGCACTTTCCTTCACATCCACTCCGAGTGTTTTTGCACCACAATGCTCGTGGGTCACGGCCTCTCCATCCTGATGTTCATGCATTTAAATCCGCAGGTCACATCACACAGCGCTGTGTGGACGACGTCACAAGAGTTCCACATACAATTCATGTGTTTCCACAGGCCCGTGTGTGTTGTCTGAGCCGTGAGAACATGTCATTTACGCCTCGGCCACTGATCTATACAGACATGGGCTAACGAGGGATCACAGCCTGCTCTCCCACAGGGCTGTTCTGGACTGTTTTGATCTCTCTCGCTGGTCGGACTGGATCTGAAATGAAGATGATTCCAGGTGGTGCGAGATGAGGTGCGTGTGGATTCACTGAGAGCAAACACACCGACTGTTTGTTCTCAGCAGGAACTTCTGTTTCAACATCGAAGAGACACAGACAGAAATAGAATGGAATATACAGTACACAGTGTATATAGAGAGAGTCTATATATAGACCATTTGCGCTGTGTTGATACAGTGATGTTTAATTCTCTCTCACTTGTGTTGATATTTTTTTACTGAAATCCACATTTATATTTTTCTCAAACTCAAACTCATTTGCCTATTTTGTTTTTTGCATAGACTGGTTTCATTAATAGAGATAAATAGAGATATAATGGAGATACAGATAAAGAGAGGGATATACAGTGGATGGATGGACAGACAGAAGAAGAGATCAATGGGAGGAGCAGTGGTGCATCTTGACAGAGGAGCACTTTTCTTCATGTCACCGAAGACGAGCTTGTGTCGAAACTAATTGAATCAATTACATTAATTTAGGAGGAGGCAGCTTCGCCGCTCAGGAATTAAAATGTCAGAGGCTGGATCTGCAGCTCCGGCCGCTACTGGTCGGGAAGGAGGCTCCGTGTCTAAAACAGGGATGTGCCTGTGAGGCTGAACGCTCATTAGACACCTGCACTGTCAGTGTGAGCCGCTGATTACACCCAGCTCCATCCTGCTGCCGTGGAATCAGAGACGGGAACCCTGGGTGGACCGGAGGTTCAGAAATGAGGAAACAAAAGAACAGGAGGATGGTGAACCAACAGTAACGATGATCTGAAAGAGGCTGACGGTCGAATAACTGAAAAGGCCACTGACACAAATCCCCAAAGATTCACAGACGTGTAACACAAACACTGTCGCCTCTCAGATCAGAACCAGAACCAGGACCAGTGTAAAATTCCTCCTCCTCCTCCGATGCTACCAACCCGTAAAGTCTCACATCCCCCCTCCGTCATGTGGCGGAGGTTATCGATACGCCCACAGTGCTTCAGCAGCGTGCATGGGCCTGCACCGCTCTCCAGCTCCATTAAATCACACTTAACCCCTCGAGGCTGTTTGATTTCTCACTTTGCCTTTAAAGCCGATTGTGCTTTTGCTTCTCCACAGTCGCAGGGGCGTTTTTTATAAACTCTTTGTTGTTCTCTCTCTCTCTCTCTCTCTCCTCCGGGGGACAGGGAGCTGTGGACGGTGGAGGCTGTTCTCCCCACCAGATTGGCTGAGGTCTGGCCTCTCTCCGTGCCAGCGTTATCGCAGCTCAGCCACAGGGCATGTTCTCCAGATTGCCTGGTGACTCACCGGGTTGCGAGGCCCTGCTGCCTGACTGCTTTGTGCACCAGTTTCCCTCAGCGCCCTCTTCCAGAGTCCCTGGAAAGCCTCACCACCATCCATCAGGACTTTGACTTTAATCTGATAAACCACAAGAAGAAACTTTGCCTCCGAATGAACTCCCAACCCTTTGAGAAGTTAGATCGTTTCCTGAGATGTGATCACCCCGCAGAGGAATGACCTTGGCGGAGATCTGTGGCTGAAGGTGAGCCTCCCCCAAAAAGACTTGAATTTGTGAACCGTTTTCAGTTTCTGGCGCCGGGGGGATCGGACAGCTTTATTTCCAATCTGTCTCTGAATGAAGGATTTGCAATTCAGCTTGAGTCAGACTGTGAATCACGAGCACATGGTAATTTAAGGAGCGATCAGTGTTTCTGACCAGACTCCAGACCTCAGAGAATTACTCTATTCTTTCTGACGTGGCAGCAGCGCGTCCTGCTGACATTAGGCTCTTTATCCAGACGCTCTCAGAACCGTGGCTGTCACCTGGAAATGAAGTCCTTACTGTTCTGCGGCTCCATAACCATTTTCATTGTATGACGTCCCCTCGTTCTCCCCCGACAACCGATTCACATCCTATTCCCTTAACCGCTCCCTGTTCTCTAATGGACTGTAAGAGCCCGCTGTTTCCAGAAATGGACTTCAAACCACAAGAGCCGCAAAGAACCAACTCTCTCCCCCTCTCGCTCTTGCTCGCGCTGTGAAATCTGGTTAAACGCTGAAACAATCGTGGATGCCAGAAGCGGCCGTACCCCAGAGGACTCTCCCTCACAGTAATCCCAGCAGGAGCAGTTGTAAACAGAACTGTTTCTTCTTTGCTGGGGGA
Organism: Pseudorhombus dupliciocellatus; assembly: GCA_016785235.1. Lineage (NCBI taxonomy): Eukaryota > Metazoa > Chordata > Actinopteri > Pleuronectiformes > Paralichthyidae > Pseudorhombus > Pseudorhombus dupliciocellatus. The sequence goes on from JAFBJW010000168.1 coordinate 613,423, forward strand.
GTGGGCGGCATGACTGCACAGAGACAACCATGGACGGAGCTGCACTGTACCTGCACGACATCGATCGTCTCCCTCACTCTGACACTCCAGCCTGCTCCCGAGGTGAGCTTCTGCACATCTGAACCACATTCACACCGATGGTGGTTTCTTGACTATTTGATTTAAACTGAAGGAGAAGCCTCAGGTGCATTGAAAAGTTCAGCCGGCTGCTCTGATAACTTCCCTGTCACATTCTAAATGTTGCAAACAATCAAACCTTTTAAATGTATTTTCCCCCCGCTTGCTCTTTCAGTGAAATGTCTCCCTAACAGAGAGAGTCACACCTGCGCCGTCTTCTGCCTGTCCCCGACAGGCCGGGGTCTGAGCCGGCCCAGCTCACATCCACCTGTCTGCATCACTGCTCCACCTCAACATAGTAGTTTCTCCACTCGACTGTATCGCACAAACATTCACACTCTCTGTTTGTCTTTTAATGGCCTCGTCCTGCAGAGCTGCAGCTGATTCATCGCCCCGGGCAACATAAACAACTTCTTCTCTTTACAGGCGGCTGATGAAGGTGTAGGTGTGTGTGTGTGTGTGTGTGTGTGTGTGTGTCTGCAGCTCTGACCTGTGACTGTCTGTCAGTCAGGTCCCTGTGGGCTGAGGTGACGGGAGGAACAAGCAAGGATCGATTGGAGAGAGCGAAGAGTTTTAACACCATCCAAAGTTGATGAGATGGAAGGAATGGAGCAGACACACACACACACGCCCACTCAGGCCGTCTTTAAGCTGACGGCTGTGAAGTGAGGTCACGTGAACACGGGGGCCGCTCCATGGCCAGCGCTTCAACTGCTGAGTGCAGACGTGTCCCTGACCCCGCCTCACAAACAACACCGACGTGGCTGTGACAATTTGGTGTGTCCTTAATTTTCTGCTGGTGAAAGGTTTTTACAAAAGGCAGCGGCTGCAGGAAATTAACTACATCCCGCTGGCTCTATCGCAGGAACTCGGCCTGTGTCGAGCCCTCGCTGAAGATCTCTTTGGGGAAACCGCGCCGCCGCCACCACCGCACTTTGAGCTGCTTTAATGACACTTCAGGAAATCTATCTCACACATAAAGACTCGTGGGGATGGCGGATTATAATTACTTCTTAGCAGGGCAGCGTCAGACGGCCACGGTTAGCTGTTAGAGCAGGAAAAAGTCATTAGTTCATCTCATTACAGTCACAATTACCTGGAGGAGGGACGGAGGATGATGTATGACATATCATATATCACCCATCCAAAGTCGGGGGGAGGAATTTGCATTGTGGGTAATCCCATCTGGGGCAAATTGAGCTCTCACACACTCATTGGCAGTGATTCACTGTTTGAGGACCTGGAGTGGCTCTCAGATTCCAAAAGTTTCTCTTTCCTGGATTTCCATTTTAAAATTAGAATTTGAGAGGTGGCGGCGGCAGATCATCCCTGAAGCCAACGTGCACTGTGTTTGTTTGCCTGCCTGCAGAGCGAGACGGAGACACACGGCCGCTCTGGACCTTGTCTCTGCACAGATCTTGGCAAATGTTGACAGACCATAACGCACTGTACTCCGGCTGCAGCGTGGTTACCATGGCGTGCACGCAGGGCCACCGTCATCTGTGCAGGACGTGGTCGATGTGAAAACTCTAAAATAATCTCACCTCCCTGCAGACTGAGCAATTATCTCCTGCATGTTGCTGAGGAAACACCTGACCACCGTCCTGCAGGGAAACCAGCGCAAAAACCTGCAGGAGCCAAACTCTCAAAGTGTGACCAACAGCTACAGGAGCTGCTCCCAGAACCTCCGGTTCGGAAGCTTGAATATGACGACAGATGAAATGTGGATACTCACTGCGCTCCTGAGCCCGAGACACGTGGAGGAGGAGGAGGAGGAGAGCGCTTGTGCTGCTGCCTCTTTGCACAGGCACCAGGCTTGTGGAGTACGAGGAGGTTATTTGATGATGAGCAACAGGCTGCCTCCACTCCCTCACCCTCCCTCGCTCTCTCTCTCTCTCTCTCTCTCTCTCTCTCTCTCCATTCCTTCCTCCCCTCTGGCTCGGCCACTGACATCAGAAGTGGGATGTGCCATTATACCAAAAGCTTTTGAGAGAAAGCCATGGCAACCACCATCTAGAAAGCCGCGCCCCCCCCCCCTCAACCAGCACCCCCGCCCCCCGTCATCCCACCAACCTCCACCTTTAAATGAGAATAATCACCATGATTGCGTGGAATACAAAAAAAAAAGGTTTATATTTGTCTGCTGGGTCGCCTGGTGGAGGGAGGGAGGGAGGGAGGGAGGGGGGGGGCACTGTGGGCAGGCCCTGTCTCACCAGGGTGTCCAATTTTAGACAAGTGGTGGGAAATGCTAACATGAGGTATGATGAGGAGGAGGAGGAGGAAGAATCCACGGCTCCGACAGAGAGTCTTTATCACACACCGTGCAGCCGTCCTCTCTTCTCATCATTTGTTCTCTAACTCAGAGGGAAACGCAGTGTTTTAATTTCTAAAAGGGAAGCGGTCGTGATGTCCAACACTGAGTGGACATATGAGTTTATAGTCTCAAATACAAATGGTGGACGCGTTACCCAACATTTCCTGTTGTGCAGTTCATTGTGTGGAATTCTGTGGAAACAAGACTGATCTGTGTTATTTCCTCCTCGGTGCAGGTCGCGGCCATTATGGTGAAAAAACCATGAATGTTTGAGTCCAATTTTCTTCCCCGTTCACCTTTTTGTGTGAATTACGGTTATTATTCTGCGGCTGAGAGCCGAGCTTTGAAAAGCCTGGATGTTTTCAGGAGGAAAATGAAGCAGCTGCTGGTTCTTCAGAGCGGAGGATAAACAAGGGCTTACTTTTCAAAAACAGCAATTTTATCTGGTGAACAAAACAGAAAAAAAAATATAAATATATTGTGGAAGTTGTTGTCTCCAGCAGGTCCAACAGGTCGACAGGGCAAACCACAGGATGCTCACAGACACCACCATGCCCCCCCCACACACACACACACGAGAAAAGGACAGAAACAGGTCATGGACACGTCTTCTTCCTCACTTCTTTGGTTTCCCAGGAAACGTCTCCATTTGTCGTCGAGTTTCTATTTTATTCTTTTCTATGGGATTTCTTCATTTACATTGTTGAGCTTTTCAAACACACATTATTGGCAGGGCAGTAAATTAAAAAGCACATGAGCTGATCATTAAATTCAACAGGTCACATCCCCTGAGGTCAAAGGTATTTCACTGGACGACTGAGTTTCTGTTTGTGTCTTAATCACAGTCACAGTCTCTCGTGCTGCTGTTAGCAGAACTGTGAAAAGAGTGAAAAGTGAAATTTCAGAGCTTAGAGTTTATTGAATGTTTATACGAGAAGGTTTTTCATCAGTCTTCACCTGCTGACTGTTGGTTGATAATAAAACTCCAGCTCTTTTTCCTTCCTCGCCGTTTAGAAAAGGCCAAATGTTCTCAGATCCTCGGGGGCCTCAGCCACGACGAGTGGATTTCAAAGACACCTCTTATCTTTAAAAACCCCTCAGATGATAAAAAGAGCCCCCTTTTTTAAAATGTCAGTCGAGCTTCTGTTTCTCCAACAGCGGGGAGACTCCTTCTCTCTTTCTTCAAGGCTACACTTGAACTCAGAACTCAGAAGCGACTCCGTGTTTCTCAGCTCGTTCTCACTTCACCTGAACAAACGAGCCGAGGCTTCATTGTATTTACAGTTTATTCTCCATAAAGAATGAGATGCCTGACTTCCAAACATGGAGGTTATTTCCATGGAGCTCAGTGAGCTGTTCACTTCTTATTTTCACAAATCTGATATGAACTTTTTATTGTTTATCTATTTAGAAATGACATGTTTATTTACTGTTTATTTAGACTCATCTTTTCTTTCTTATTTCACATCCCTCGTGGAATATAAACAGCGGCTGAGTTAAAAAAAAAAAAAAAAAACAATCCTTTGGAAGTAAACAAGGTCTCCAGAGAAAGCAGGTTTCACTCAAGGTTCTTCGATCTGCAGGATGAGCTCAGTTATTCTCTCCTGCTCCAGGCGATGGATTCTACAAATTCTACAAAGTCATTTGGCAGACGCTTTTATCCAAAGCGCCGAACAAGCAAAGATCGGTGTCCAGCAGGAGTCATGAGCATCATATTCACAGCTTGAGGAGAGGAGGGATTCAAAACCTCAAAAACGTCTGACGACGACTGCTTGAAAACGTTTGGACGTGCGCTGGGATAAACTCAGGAGATCCGTCCAGTTTCCACAGAGAAGAGTCTCCTCGTCTTTTCAGATTCATACGCGATCTCATTATTCACACAGTTTAAGGTCGCGACCTCACAGCATCACTGAGAGACAACAGCGGATCAGACAATGAGCGAGGACCTTGAAGAGGAGAGAAAAGGAAGGAGAGCGGAGGAAAGAAAGGGGGGGGGGGGCAGGTGTTTCGTGTTACAATAAATGGTTATCATCTGGATGTAATATTCTAATTAATGACAACAGCAGCGGAGGTAGCAGCACCAATTAATAATCACAGCAATGCAAGACAGTGTGTTGCTATTGTAATGTATTATATCATATGGAGGCCAAACCACCTGCAGAGGGAGGAAGAGGAGGAGCAGGAGGCGCTGGTTTCTCCTTTGTTACTTAGAAAACATCATGTGCAGCAGGACCCACACAGAAGCTCTCCTTTGCTAAAGTTTGCATTCAATAAACTCGTATTCTAGGAATCATCCCTCCAGGTTCTCATGCCGAAGCCCCGCCCCCTCCAAGATGGATGAACTAAAGCAGAAGTAAGAAGTATTAGTATTAGTAAGAAGTAAAAGTATGTGACTCTGCTGATTTATTCATTTAACTGAACCTGTGGTTGGATGGTGTATGAGTCTGATCCATGTTAGCAGATGGGACATGGACTAAACTAAAAACATTCATTCCTCGTCATTATTTGTTGGATCAAAAAATCGTACGTTCTCTGTGAGGAAACTGCAGCGGAGCAGATTAATCACGTTATGATGCCGGGGCTGGAGCAAACGCAAACATCCGGATCATAGATGAGAAACTGATGCATGGTCTCCAAACCCAAAATGAGGTTGGTGTGCCGACGAGGCGCAGCTGCGATCAGGATCCGAGATAATCCCAGAAAAAACACGCGAGTCCATTCCGCCTGGCGAGGGTCGATATTGTCCCTGGGATGACGGAGATGGAGTCAGTGTGTTCTGGAATCAAACCGCGGAGGATATGAGACAGAGACAGCGGCTCACGCATGATGCCGCTCACGTGAAACACACTGAATGTATCAGCTGATTATTGATTATGAGGTGCCGCGTGGGGGCGGGCGATGGGTTGAAATTGGTGTGTTGGACCATCTGTCGGGTCAGGACGGATTCTGAAATACGAGCTGGTTTTCAACATCCTGTCCTTGAAACAACGGCTAATTAAGAAGCAGCGCTTCGAGGACGGAGGTGAGGTGAGGCGGCGGGCTTTGAAAGCAGCCGATGAAGAGGCCGATGAAGAGCAGCCACCGAGCGCAGGGATTCTGAAGGAGCCGCGTCACATCGGGCAGATCCACCAAAGCCTCAATTACGCCTTTGATCTCTCGGACGCGGGGCCTCCAGCTTCCCAGCTCCAGGATGGAACAGGATTTCAGGGTTGCTTCCATCACATTATAGGAACATCTCAGAAGATTAATGAAGCATCTAAAATCCAGTTGTCTTATTTAAAATGAGAAGTCTATTTCACATGTGGACTCTCTATGGAACATAATAATGTGTCACCTCCCTCTGTCCAGTTAATTTAAAATAGTGTCCCAGTGTCCCCGTCTCTTCTGATCCACAGACTGCCTCAGATAATCCAGTCACCTCGGACTCATTTATATCCCATCGTCTTTCATTGTGCACCTTCCACCTGAGTCTCTGCGGGCTGAACTACAGACTATAATTATATCACATATTGTATCATAACACCACACAGGGGACATGCCGTTTCAATACAGACCAGGCAGCGCTCAGATGAAAAGAACATTTCAGACGTTCTAACGTCCCTCTGTTCCGTATCATTTATTTTATAGTTGTCACCAAAATGTTTTTGTGTCAGTGACATGAACTGAAAGCATTCCCCACTCGCTCTCACCAAAGTAAAGTTGATCCCACTACGAGCTGTGGGGAAGTCATGTGATTGCTGGAGGAGAGTTACAAACACTTCACATCCTCCAGAAAAAGGCGCTGTGCGCCGCGCAGATCTTCTCCGTCTCTATTGGAGCTGCAGCGACTGAATTAAAGGAGGTTTCTCAATGACATAATTACAAAGATTAATATTGCTCGCCCCCCGGTTTCTGCGTGGATCCAAACGGTAGCTTCTGGGACTCCGAGCCCCGCTGACCTTCACTCCAAACGAGGAAACACAACAGCTGTATCCTGAACTCCGAGGATCAGATCCGGGTGGAGGGAACTGCGTCCATTCAGGCTCTGGAGATAAACGTGATTAACGGTCTGATTTATTTCCAGGGATGAAGACGAGGGGCCCGTAAAGCTGTGGGATCGATACGTTCTGTAACGAGTCATTAACCCGTAATGTGTGAATGGGTCGTTGGTTCTCTGTGATGAGTCCGCACATCATTATCGCATGAACTCGGCTCGTTGTTTGTCCGACCCAAACTTCACTGGGCCCAGGAGGAAACGCTCACCTCCACCACAGAGGCTCAACAGAGGGAAGAGCCACAGCTGGATCTCACTGATCCCCTGGACTGAGTTCCTCTGTGACAATCTTGGACGAGGCAGAGATAACCGACAGACACGTCCAGGAGAAGGCTGAATCCTGCAGGATGTGTAAATATATATAAATAAATGTGTAACTGCCGGGTGTGCAGCTAACGAGCTGAGCACATCAAGTTAAATGACTGTTATCACAGCTTAACACAGAGCGGCTGACGGTAATTTGAACGTGGTCGTCCATGACGACTGAGGGACTGAGGACAGATGCCAAACAGCTGGACGCCGTCGCTGCCGTCCCTCAGTCCATTGTTCTCCTCGGTGGGAGGAGGAGTTACGGCTTTACATTGCTCCAGTTTCAGTGAGTCTTCTCCCCGATGATGAGATAAAAATATCCTTTGTTTTAAGTTTAATTCAGTTTCTATGGCGACCACATTGTTGCTATGTGACGGCGTTGAAAGACGAGTCGGAGAGCGTATGTTGAAGACGTGTGTGACGAAGAGGAGGCCATAACCTTTCCGATAAACAGGGAAAATCATTCATTAGTGTCAGAAACGCACTGTGATTAAAAAGTTGAATTAAAGAATCAAGTTAACGTAAATAAACCAGAACCAGACTCACTCACTCCTCCTCTGCTGGTTCCGTGAGTTACAGCCACTCAGCTGTTATTTGAAAATCTCAGTTAACGACATTTGGATTCTGTCTGTTTCCTTTGAAGGAGGCAGAGGAACTACAGCACCTGACAGGAAATCGTCACTAATGCGGCTCAGACGATGTAAATTAGGTTTTGGACTCGATGGAGGAACAGGAGGCCTCGGGTGTCTGTTCACAACTCGGCAGATGGACAATATGGACGCTGAGAAAAAAATAAAACAACATCATGTGCTGTTGGATTCACAGTGAGGAAAGGTTGACATATGACACTCTTCTATTATATATATATATATATATATATTACAGTCATCGTCTTGTTTAAACACTCACATTACTTTCTGGAGATGAACTTACAGCCAATATCATTTATTTTTCTCAACTCAGCTGTTTTTGTTGTATTTATAGATATAGAATTTTTTTCATGTTTGCATTTCAATCTATTTTCCACGTGAAGCAGTTTGAACTACATGTCTTGGATGACAGGCGCTCTACAGATAAAGTCATAGTATTATTTTTATAATTGTTATTGCTTTGAAGTGTCATCAGTCAGACTCAAGGATTGAGGCCAGAGGTCAAAGGTCAAAGTGCCTCACAAAGTACATGATTCTGATTTTCTTGATTCTGATCGATGAGCAAAGGAAAACCCACGTAGCGGCAGCGCCAATGACCAAAGCGCTTTCTCAGCATTAGAGAATTTAGGCCTTTTTGAACACAAAATAAAATAATGAGCGGCTTCTGAAATCAGAGCTGATCCGGGCCTCATAAAACCAGCAGTTGCGATGCAGCGCCGCCTCTGCCGTCTGCGTGTGGAAACAAGACGTTGGTTTCATTTTGCGAGATGAAACCACAGATGGCTCTCCTCTGAGACGCCGCCGCAGCTGAGTGCACGAGAAACCCGAGAAGCGGCGCGTGTGTACCGGCAGCACTTAACAACACGGCACTGCGCTCGATCTGTGCGTCAGCGATTCTGGACAATAAACGCGATTAAACTCAAATGACCTCATGCTGTGATGGCTGCTCACTCTCTGAACGCAGGTAACTGGAACATCATCTGAAGCCTTCACTGTCTGACAGGGATAAAAAGAAGTCCGTCACCTCTCCGTGCTGTGGCTCCAGGACCCCACAGGAGGATCAGGCCGCCGCCACACACGATGCACGCCGCAGAGTTCAAACTGCACCTCCCCGCCGGCTCCCACGCCCTCTAAGGGCTGCAGGGAGTCATCGCGGGGAATTACAGCAGGAGGAACTCTGCTCAGCAGAAACCAGGAAAACGCTGGATTTGTGGAGTTTCATCTAGAATAAAACATCACAGGGGCGGCAGTCTAAATGCAAACAGGTTCCAGTTGTGAGCCCTGACACACACAGGGCTCGTGTTGCCGCTCACGTACACATTCAGGGGGAACGTATACGAGAGGGAAGCTTTACGTAACGCACAGGAACTCTGACACCGGAGGAAACTCCTCAGAGACGCACTCTGCTGCTGCTGCTGGTGCTGGTGGTGCTGCTGCTGCTGGTGGTGGTGGTGGTGGGCGGCAGCTGTATTTACCACTGCAGCCTGATGCTCCCTCTGATTTAATGAGCGCGGGGTTCACCTCAGAGCGAGAGCAGCTGCTGATGACAGACTGTAATAACCAGCTTGTCGGGTTCATCGGCAGCTCGAGGCCTCAGCTGGGACCGAGCAAAGGCTTTTATTATTCCCATAGAAACAGTTTGTTTTGTCAGATAAATGTGTTTATTAATATGGATGACAACATAAATAACAGTAATTTATTATTTTACAGAGCATGGCTCTGTGTGTGTGTGTGTGGGTGTGGGTAATAATTATAACTCTTTATACTGTGCAATTCTGGTTCTGTTTATTTTATTTCATTTGCACTGCAATTATTAATACCAGAGCTTGCTTACTTGTGTAACTCACAATGAGTCAAATGGCAACTTCAGTTTCAACAATGACAAAGGCTCATCTTATTTTAAATCTTCATTTATTTTGTGTTAGCCGATGAAAATGCAGGTAAATACTAATTCATGCTGTAATGAGTGTGGTAAATAAGAGTTCTGCTGCTGACGGATAAATGCATGAACTCACCAGACTTTAATGGTTCTTGGAGGAATTCGTCCGGACCGAGGGAATGCGTTCATTCAAAACAAAGTGGATTAAACTGAAGATAATTAAATGTAATTTCTGTTTGCTCTGTGGACAGGTGAAGCCCTCCCTGATCGTACCTGCAGCTTTCTGCCTTGAACATCCCCTCACCTGGAGGAGGCTCTGCTCCTCTGAGGGGCAGTAAGGCGTCAGGAGGTCAGTGCACGAGCAGGAGGAGAACGCAGAAACCACCAAACCCGAGGACACACTCGGGGAGGAGCTGGAGCTGCGAACTCAGGTGGAGCACATCAGGACAATCTCTGGGGAGGGAAAGCACACAGAGACAGGAAGTAGAACACGTTTCAATATAAACCTCACCATAAAAAGAAACATAAACAAAAACATGCCTGCCTCTGTGCGTCGCTCCTGTCTCCCTCTGCAGGACCAGAGCAGGAAGGTTCAGTTTCCTCTGGCTGCACTAGCTGTCACTGTAACACAGGGAATGATCCTCACCACCACTGCTGCTGACATAGTCAATATTGTATTCTTATCCATTGTTATTTCTACAAGGCACCGATTCTACATCAATATATGTACAATTTATATATGTATTTATATATATATTATATTATTCATAAGAAAGAGCAAAACTATTTATTTTGGATGGTTCAAAAGTAAATTATCATATTATAAAATTATAAAATTATAAATTCACTTATCTCATTAAAGTCAACTTGATCACATGTACGGGACATTTCAAAACTCCAACAGTACAGAGTAGGATGAGAGTAGTTGCAGTAGAACAGAAGCATTTAGAGAGAACTGTCACACATCAGATCAAACCAGTGAGCTGTTGCTTAGTGACGACCCCCCCACCCCCCGAGCCACAGCCTGACCTCGTCTTCACTGTAAAACTGAAGTTACCATCTCTACCAGTTGTTTTTATTTATCCCATTTAGCTTCCTCTCATTTCCTCCGTCTGTGAATCTGAGGGCTTCACCGGAGGGAACCTGGGCTCTGACTCACGTCTCCGAGAAAATGATGCCGGGTTTTCAGAAGTGTCCACAAATGCACAATGTCATCTTTCTTCCACACAAACGGTCCGTTATGCTGCTTCGTCCGACCCTGTCACCGCTGCTCGGCGCCACAGAAACACGTTTGTGTCTCTTCCAGATTCACATGTGAGGTTTTGTAAACCCCTCCGAGCTACCGTGGCGCTCGGGGCCCTGCACGCGCTCGCTGGCCTTTGGGTCGGGATGAGCTCAGCCTGTTTTGTGAGGAAGCACAGAGAAAGGGGAGCTGAATGAAATGCCAGGCTCATCATGTAGTTCATTCTCGGCGGGCCTCGCACACTGAGTCTGTATTCGGGCCGAAGTCATGACACCATCGGGCTGCTAAAGGCCGCGTGAGTCATCACGGCAGATCTGCAGCAGTGGGCCGGGGGCGGCTCGTGCACGGAGGCCCACGTGCTGCGCTTTCGCCCGTGGTGATGTCATAACTGGAGACTTCCTGAACACAGGGTTCATTCACAGAGCCCAAAACAAGCCGTCTCCACGGCAACCGCAGCCTGCGGGCATGCAAGTCCCCTTCCCCTCCTTCTCCTTCTTCTTGTTAGTTAGTTAGTTGTCCGAGGGAGGGTTAGGGTTTGAGGCCGGGTGCGTGCACTGACACGTGCGCCCATGTAAACAGCGAGACATGACCAGGTTCCACTTTAGGGCCTGAACTGTCTTCAGTTTTCCTCTCATGAGGGGAAGACACGGGTTTGTTTCTGTGGTACAGAACCTTGACATTTAACATTTCATTACATTTTTTATGGATCTTTTATTCTACGCGTCCTCTGAGGCTCTGCAGGACAACTGACGCTGGTCCCAGTGGACACAGAGTGGTGGTGAAACCCACAGAGACACAGAACATTGGCCACTGGATCCAAAGCAGCACCGTCTGTTTTTGGTTCAATTTGAAGTGAACCTGCTAAAAGTGGCTGCGTGACAAACAAGGACAACTGAGTCGTATGTGGTTATTATTTATTTCTACTGTTAAGGATACAAAAATAGCATGAGACAGAATTTTGAACAGGTCGGGACTCAAAATGAAACAGACCCAAAATAAAATAAGACAGAATTAATAACCCTTCATTACCAAAGACTTTTTTAAGGACTGTAAAATTATAATAATAATTATAAAATAGAACAAAAATAGAGCCTATTACAGGGGAAACTTTAACAAATCATAAATTCCCTTCAGACAACAACAGACGTGTACACTAATAAAACACATGAGCGATATGACGATAACTGAATTATAAACAGATAAAAGATATGTAACCTTCCACTTCAACTTTAACAGTCGCACTCTGTGTATAATATTTACAAAAAAGGGGAAATAAACTATTTATTCTATAGATTACATTCAAGAAATGTCAAATGCACTCGTGCTGTACTGGCTCAATGAGAAATACATCAGCTTTGCTAATATTACAAAATATAATCTTCTTATCAGATCAAATATTAAACATTGAGATTCAGTATGATGTTTTACTTTTTTATCGTCATAGAAATGACACTTGGCACTTTTAAGGTCCAATTTCATTTGGTTCAAACTAATAGAACAAAACATTATAAACATGCTTCAACTGCGGCTCTCCATTTGAAGCACATCAGTAATCCAGACTGTGTGTCGCTGACAGAAAATAAAATCTTTCCAAGGCCTCTGCACAACTACACAACTACACAATTCATACGACAAATCAACACACACAGTAAGAGCTTTGGATATTCTGTGTTAGACTAAATATGTTCTGACAGATCGGATCAGAAATAGACATGAAAATTGATTAATAGTAAATCTTCAGCTCTCAGGAGAGACGTTAAACAGGAAGTGTAGAAATCATTAGAAAATGTAACCTGAATATAATGCAATATATATTTTTTCAGGACTATAAAATGGTACATTATTCACATGACTCAGTATTATATAAAACAAAGTCATTGCATTGAGCCCCTCTTATTGAAACAGTGCATATCGGGCGCGTCACAATCGTTTGACTGTAGAAGGTTAAGGCGGCGTGCGTTTCTCTTTCAGAAAACGTTGCACGCTGGAATGAGATGAATCAGCAAAGTTAAAAGAAAATACACTCACTGCGCAAGAACAATTTGACAACAAGAGCTTTGGTCACGAGAGACATTTGATATGTGGAATTTTTTGGTGCGAGACAAAGAATCTGCTGCATGCGCTTCATCGAGGAGCGAGAGGTGCGTTTATGGCTGCTGCTGGTCTGTGGACCTTTATTTTGAAAAGGACCAGAATAAGGCACATATTTGTCAGGTGTTGTTGGAAACCTGCTGCAGGTGGGGTCAGGAATGCTGATGATTCTACGTGTGTGGCTGAAGACATGAGGGAGAACAGGTCTTATTGGTGTGTGTGTGTGTGTGTGTGTGTGTGCGTGTGGTTGTCACTTCCTGCTGCTGCAGTCTGTCCTCCTGTGTCTCTATGTCTGTCCTCTGGCCTGAACGCCCGTCAGGTCCTTCCTTATGATCTCATTCACTGCAGAGACAAAGACAACAGCGACATCAGTCCAGCGTTCGTCCTCTAAAGACTCTTAGATTACTCCAAACATTCTGCGGGCACGACGCTCTCGTGTGCACTGCAGGCTGCACTTTTACGGCCTGGCCACCAGAGGTAGAGCTCTGCCACGGCGTGCATGCGATGACTTCCTGTTGCTCAGGTCACGGCAGGCATCAGACGCATCGACAGAAGAGGAAGAGCGCCGAGATGGAAACTGTCACAGTCGTGTTTCTAAAAATAGAGCCAGCACGAGCGGAGGGGAAAGTAAAAAACCTCCGTTGTGCGTTGAGAAGAAAAGGTGCACGTTTGGGATTGGCAGCGAGACCGATTCACTCTCTCTCCTCACACCTGAACCCTGGTGAGCTGCAGGCTCTGAGTGAACTTTCTGCCTACATGGCGACAGGAGAAGTGAAAGTGCGCCCGCCCTCCCGCCGCCGCCGCTTCTGCTCGCACAGTCAGGTACTTCTGCATTCGGCGGGAAGCAGCGCTAGCTATGTGTCACATCTCGTCCCTCCTGATACGACATGCTGCCTGTGTTTGGCTCTGGTGTTTATCTGGGAGCGCGCTGTGTGGGGACTGTGTACACTGGAGACATCATAGGCCGGTGCCACCGCTTCCACCGCGCCTCGGGGAGCTCATTAGGGCCCGATGACTAATAGAAGTATTTCTAAAGACGGCCAAAAAAGCTTTCTGCCTGCAACCATTGGTGGGCACACTGGGGTTGGGGTTTAGTAACCATGGTGACGGGCAACACTTGGAAACATTAAAAAAAGGCCTCCGTTAGAATCTGATTCACGGAGCCGGGTGAAGATATGAAAATGATTTGGAGCAGGAGGGAAAACAAATGCTGGGCCAGTTTGGTCTGATTTACATGTCAGGGAGGAAAAGGGCACAACCATCAAAACACATGGAATAAAACCGATTAGATAACGCACGCCTCCTCGCCGAGCTGGCCGAGAGGGAAAAGTTTCAAAAGTGATTTCAGGTTGAAAAAGACGCAAATGGAGAATTCAGACTTCTGAATTCAGCGTGCCGACCTGATGGTTTGCAGATGTGTGGAGGGGCAGCAGGCCGCAGCTCAACACTGAGTGCGTTTTATGGCCGCTTCAGAGCGCCGCGAGACGGCGGCAGCAGCCAAGCCGGCCGCTCGGCTGTCGTCACAGCACCAGCAGCCGTGTTTATTTTAGTTTGTAGTGGAATTCCCTCTGACACCTAATTCCTTAAAGAAACTTTCATCTCCCCAGCGGTGCCACGGGGCACAAACCCCCGGCTCAGAGGAGCAGCAGCGGGAGCGCCGCAGCGGGGCGGCAGACAGTGGGGCTTTGCTGGGTTTTAATGAAGGGTTGGCACGGGTTGGCCGTTTGAGGCCGGCAAGGGGAACACTCGGGCTACTCTCCTCAGGAGGTGAACGTCTGGCTCCGGGTTCTGCACCAAGGAGCTGCTCTGTTTGAAGAGAGAGAGAGGGAGCTGTGTGTGTGTGTGTGTGTGTGTGTGTGTGTGTTGGACCAGATTGATCGGAGTGGGATCATAATGAGGCTGAAAACCACAGAGACACCAGAGAAAGTGACTGGACTGACAGTTAACCACCAACTTAACCACTTTCCCAGTGCGGCTCATTTTCTGCCTTGAAACAATTGTAACACACGGCCGAGAGTTCAGGACGTTCATCGGACACATTCAGCACCTTGTTTCTTCACGCCACAATTTTCACATTTTCATCTCTGCCCTGTTTTTTATTTCTGCAATTTGCACATAATGTTTTTTTTACTCCTATCAAGACCTGTACTACTGCTCTTGTGCATATGGTATTTCAGATATTTATTCCACTTGAATTGTTTGTTTTGCTGCCTATACTCTTTGCCCTTTGAGCTGCTGCAAATGTGTTTCCCCCTGGGGACGGAATCAAAACGTTCTACGTTCACATTAGTTAGTTTCTCTCTCTCTCTCTCTCTCTACTTTCTAATAAGATTCCAAAGGAAGAAATGGAGGATGAATCCAGATGATTCAAGATGCTCCCCTGCTTCTTTGTGTAATAGCTCATGGATCTGAGACACGCTGTCAGATTTTAAACCTGCAGGATTTGACCCCTCGTCTTGGACTTCAAATCCAAAATCTCCATTGTGCTGAAATCTCTTCTCGTCTCACTCTATATGAAACAATAATAAGTGTCCTCACGGCGGCGGAGGCAGCACCATCTGGATGAGTCGTACTCGTGTATTTGCTCAGGCCTTTTAAATGGCCTGGAAGTGAGCTGACACTAATGCGGGTCCAGCAGGCTGTTGCTATGTGCTTTATCTCTCCTGCCCCGCTGGAACACTTTCCCCTGCTCCGCTGCCTCTGGGCTTTATTCCACACCCACTGAACCTGCCACTCTCGGCCTCTGCAGAAAGCGCCAGTGGCCCTTTTTCTTCTCGGCGGGAGCGGCGAGCGACGCCTCACGCTCTTGATTTGCTGCAGCAGATCAGAGTGAATCGAAGCTCTGGGCCGTCGAGGTTGAGCGGGATTCAGTGGAACATGAAGATAAGCGTCGTCGGTGTGGGAGAGAGCTCCATTGCGATGCAGAACTTTCATTTAGCTCTCGTCACCGAGGTCGACGCAGTTCAAGCCGCTCTGAGATGAGACGGCTGCTGACCACAATTCTGAGGCGATACCAGGATGTGGCTGCGACACGGCTCCGAAAATGACTGCAGGTCGAAAAATGAGTAACAACGATGCAGACGAGCGTTCTGTGGTCGGGGTCATAATTCATCACCTTCGCACCTGAACACACAGGGAATTTATTTTACCCTGACAGGAAGAGTTCGGAATGTTGGGAAGTTCCCTCTGGTTGTCCTCATTAAAGTCACACTGAGCCTTCGTCTTTCAAAAATGCCAATAATAATAAAGTTTTTAGGAATGTTTTTACTGTTACATTTCTCTGTCTTCTCTGACATGTTTTTACTCCTGAGCGTCTGCATTCGCCCTGAAGCCTCCATGTTGTTTTTGGCTCTAGACCGATCACAGTACATTAGTTTCCATAGGGATTCAGATTAATTTAATTTAATTTCATTTGATTTAAATGTGTGAGACCTTGGGTGAGAAACAGAACTTTGGTTTGGGCAGAAACACAAATCCCATTTCTGTTCAGGCTCGACTCACGCGGATAAAATAAATATGAACAAAGATCGGAGGGACCTCGGGAAACTGGGCCAGTCATTCAGAGCCTTCTGATAATGGGAGGATCAAACGGGAGACACTGGACCACTGTTCCTCCTCCTCCTCCTCGATAATTCAACAAACCCTGTTGATGTTTACTGCCAAGGGAAACCCTGCGACTGCCATCCAAAAAACACAAATTCCACTCTTGGCCTCTTTTCTCAGATTAATTTTTTCCATTGAAGCACACACACACATTCCCTTTCCTTTTCCTGCAGAGTGCCCTCCACCCTCCTGCTATCTTACCGGGATCAGGCTGGATTTCTGGAGGAGCGCAGCTGCAAATAAGAATTTCTTTTGCCAGATTGGCAGAGTCCTGTGGACGGAAAAAAAGCTAATCCTCTGGTGGGTTCCCCCACAGAATCGAGGGGCGTAAGGCCAAGGAAAAGCCCCAGCCAACTACAACAAACAAAGAGGCTTTCCCCAGCTCTCCCAGGCAGCCCGTTCCACTGTTTGACAATGGTTGCCATGGAGGTTGTTTTTCAATTCATAACAGTGTCAACATGTCCAGGCGGCCGGGAGAGTGACACTGCGCTCTCCCTCCCTCCCTCTGATGCCAGCGAGGGGGAGAGGGAGAGGGGGAGAGAGAGAGAGAGAGAGAGAGAGAGAGAGAGAGAGAGAGAGAGAGAGAGAGAGAGAGCGCCTGCTGCCGCACGCGAGAGGACAAACCTCACCTGGCTGACACCGGCTGCATCACGGGCCATAACATAACGCGCGGGACCTTTCACTGCGGAACGCGGCGGAGCCTGGACCTCTGGCCCGCGGCTGGATGTGGCCTGACATTAATTCACTCGGAGGGTAATGAGGTTGACAAGCACAAGTATAAACACATGACTCAGAAGCCCTGTTATTTCCACCTCGAGTGGAACACGGCTGCACCTCCCGGCCGGGGTTGTTTGAACAGGGCTCGCCGTGGGCTCTGGTCACGTAAAGGAGACGCTGCAGATAATGTAAATATCCTTGAATTGTTCTCAGGAGAAGTCACATCTCCGTCATCCATCTCTTCCTCCACACCTTATCCATCACGTTGTCTCCAGCTGGCAGAGGCCCGGCGCTCACCGGAGCCGTCCCACTCACACGGAGAATAAAAGCAACGACTTACACTCACCATCATCTAGGTAGGCCTGGTCCAGGTTCTCCTCCTTGACCGTCACCCTCCTCTGTCCGTCCCCTGAAGCGTCCATCTGCCCGCCGCCGGCAGGGCCCCGGCACTTCGGCTGCGCCTTCTGCATGTAGGGCTGCTGCTGGATGACGGTGGGATAGTGCTGAGGCTGGCTGACGTCCACCTGGGCCTGCGGCGGTGTGGGGGAGTGGCCGTCGCAGTAGATGATCTGCTGGGCGTCGGGCTGGGGGTCTCCTCCCCGCAGCAGGTGGTGGTTAGTGGGGGAAAACTGGATGATGGATGGGTGCTGGCCGATGGGGCCAACAGACTGAGCCGGGGAGCCCGTGTGGACCAGAACGGACCGGTGCGGGTCAGGCATCATCCCGCCGGTATGCTGATAGAGGCTGTGGCTGCTGCCGCTCAGGTTCTTGCCGGCGCGGGAGTAGACGATGGCCGGGCTCTGCTGCTGGAACCGCGCGTCCTGGTTGGGGAGGCTGGAGCTGAGCCGCTGGCAGGAGGACATGCTGGACACCAGGCTGTTGTCTGTGTGGAGGAGGCTGCGGGGGGGTTGGTAGTAGGCATGGGGGGGTAAACCCAAGATCTGAGGCACGGCGAAGCCCATGTGGTCGACCTCGTACTCGTCGACTGGCTCCGTCTTGATGGACGGAGCTGCAGGGAGACAAACGGCTAACGTTAGCATCTGTGCCCTTACGACGACCGCGGCGTCTTGTCTGGGCGTCCTTACAGGCCAGAGGGGTGTAGGTGAAGTGCTGCGGCTGGCTGCGCTTCCTCTTCCCGTTGATGACGTAGAAGTTCACCTTGGCGGCGTGGCAGGAGGACGTGTCCCGGTACGACGGCACCTCCACAAACAGCATGCTCTGCGGGACAGGGACAACGAGACACTGAGATGAGACACTGGACCACTGTGTGTGTGTGTGTGTGTGTGTTTAGGGAACAGAGCTGAGTTCGTACAGGCTGGCTCTTGTCTTTGTCCACCGTGGCTTCCATTTCCCAAATCTGCTGCCCGTCTAGGAAGAAGCAGAGAGAGCACGTGAAAACCTGATCTGAGTCAAACGATGCAGTGATGATCTCTGAGTTCGAAGACGCAGCTGCAGCCTGTTAAAGAATTCAAATCTCTCTCTCTTTGTTCATTTCAAAGACAGAAAACTTCACGTCTTCCTGTTGACATTTGTTTTACAGTTCACGCGAAGAAAAGACTGTGTCACTTTTTCATTCCTCAAATGTCTTCCTCTCGCGCCCCCGAGGACACCTGCGAGGTGCAGCGAGGAAGAAAAACGCGTCTGTGGAGGACACGCCTGTCTCCACTCCCAGGCCGAGGGGACGCAGACAGCAGGAACGCCACGACGGCGAGGCTGTCGCTAAACGCTGAGAGGAACCGACTGGAGGAGTAAACTCCACGTGTGCGAGCACGCGATTCCACACATGCTGCAGAGAGTGTTTGTGGGAAACCCGCTGTCAAACTGCAAATTACAAACACATGGCTGAGATGAGTCAGAGGGAGGAAGGGGGATTCCACACATCTCGCCAGCTTTTAAACTCGATTTTTATGATCAGCTCTCTCCAGCTCTCCGGCGAAACACGATGACTTGGGCTTTCTTGGCGCCCGCGCGGCATTTGTTTGCGTTTTGTTGCAACCCTACTCCAAGGGATACCTCCGACTCTGGTTCGGCCTCCAGTGATGGTTGTGTGTGGACGTGGAAAAGGGGGGAGGAGGCTCGTCTTGGCCGGGGAAGCTTTCCTTCCCTCCGTGCAAAAAACCCCCCCCTTCCAAGCACAAGAGCCAGAGGAGCTCCGGCCAGAGGCAGCTGCGTCTCATTCTGAGGGATTTCACAGCTGCACCCGTCCAGAACTTTGTGTCATAGAGAAACTCTCCAAAACAATGGCAATCCCTCTTTCGTAAGATTTCTTTTTCCGTCTCTGTCTTACTATCCATTACTGCCGTGTGTCGTAACTCGGCGGCAGGGAACCCCGAGCAGGAAAAAAAAAAAAAAAAAGAGGAGGAGCAGCAGGTCCAACTGTGGAGCCCCAGCCTCTTAAACAGCCAAGTTCTCAGACGGCTGTGGAGCCAGTGAGTCACGGTTTTTTTAAAAAGACCTTTTTACATAACCGTCAATCGCAGAGAACATTTGAGCGACGGCACAAGGTCGAGAAGTTCAAACCCCAGAGCTGGTGTTTATTTACAGCAGCTGATAGAGACGTTCTCTCCCTCCCTCTGAGCGATTTAATCTTGATCAAGATGTGATGATTGATCACACAACAAAGGAGCCACGCTGAGACGTCACTGAGGTCACAGAGGAAGAGGAGGTTCAGGAGGAAGTCGGGCTCTTATCGCTCGGATCATGCAAATATGTGACGCAGCGCCGGCTCAGCAGCTAACGGCAGAGCCGCAGGCTTTAGAGGCGGAGCCACGGGCCTGTGGACGCCACTCACCCTGAGTCTTCTCCATAAAAATGACCTTGGAATCGGAGCTGAAGTTCTGCCCGGTCAGGATCATCTGCTGGCCGCCGAGCACGGAGCAGCTGTCCATGTCCTGCTTCTCCACCATGGGAAGCTCATGAGCCGAGCGCTGGGCTGCAGAGGGAGGGGGCCATCATTAGGAAACAGTGTCAGGAGCAGAGATGACTAAAATACAAATAATCCATAGATTCTTATTAATATTTAGAACAGTGTCATTCATTCTGGAATAAAACAAAGATAAGACTGAAAAATGTAAACAATCATGAAGTGCTGCCTCTCTTCTGAGCAGCGACTCTGAGTTACGATAAAAAGCTGAAGCTGAGTCATTCAGCAGAAACACAAACGTAGTGACTCGCGGCAGCGAGAGAAACACGGAGTATGATGCCATCACACAGAACACACACTAAACCCCATCTGCTGCACGTCACGCTTTCAGTGTTAGGAACCTTCAAAACGTGGAATAGAGGAATAAATCTGCGTTGATACTATACGCTAGAGAAGAGTTTCACTTCCTGTTCCGTTCACTTTAAGAACAAGGTGAACTTTATGATACCGAAAGGAGAAATTCAAATATATTTGTTTATTTTATTTACATAAAGTGTAAGATATCGAGTGTCTCTGCGTCAGAATTTTCAGTTTCAGAATAAGATCCTGTCAGTGCGGCTCTAAATAAAAAAGAATCTGTAGTACTGATTTACAGTGGAGTAAACAGCTCAGACTGTTTATCTGTGACAGAGCTGCTGCCTGTTCCTGCGCTCACTGAGGCGAGCTGAGCCGTCCACAAACAAACGCCGCGACCTTTGAACACGTCTGCGGATGTGAGGGGGAAGATGAAGAAGAAGAGGAGGACACTCCATCAGCGAGCGGCGTCACACCTGATTGCTTTCTCACAGACGCTTTCGCTTCTTTTTTACGAGCCTCTGGACTGACAGAACACGCTGATGGAGCGGAGCAGATAAAGACGCCTTGTTGTTTGAGCTTTGATTACCGCTGGTGTTTTAATAACGCTGTGTACACACACACACACTGATGTCCTCAAACAAACACTGTGCACACAGGTACACTGACACACACCGCGGCCGCCTGCTGGACGGACGCCCCAGCTGCATAAGGACATCTTTGTGCGCAGGACTGCAGACTATGGGCCCAGCTCCACACTCATTTGAATGCGGGTTCCCTGTTTATTTTGTATAAAGTTTTGTTAACCCGAAGAAAACTTCTACACTTTCCATAAAGACGCGCCTGTGGACAGGGTTTTTTTTTTCTCGTGTGTGGTTTCTTACAGCACTCAATGGGATGCGAGGCCACTTGCAGAGAGACGTGCTGTCCTCCGGGCTGAGGTATGTGCACGCGGAACACCAGGCGAACCCGCGTGTTTTTGCGGCCCACATCCGTCTCGCCCTTCCTCAGCTCGATGTCGGCGTTCCTGAGCTTCAGGATCCCGGCACAGTCGATTCTACAAGGAGGAAATTAAAAATATGAGCAACAGCGGCCACAGACAATTTCTAGTCTTGAAATAACCACCATCATCATCTTCACTGTCGTCGTCTCACATTGCTTTCATGTTGTTCTTTGGCTCCAGCGGGATCTCGAGGACTTTGGTGCCGTTGATGATCTTCTCAAAGCTGGTGGTGGTCACCGTCTTGCCGGTGATGCGGTGGACCTGGTAGAAGGCGTGAGGCTTGAGGATGCGCTCGTCTGCCGTGCCGATGAAGATCTGCAGGCCGAGAGGCTCCTTCCCTCTGTAGCCGTGCAGCTGCGGACATAAGAAACACACGGCGCACGTTTGTCTTTGGCTTCACTTCCAAACAGAGACACCGTCCACCAAGAGACACCGTGTCACTTATATGACATTTAATTTACTGAGACGCTGACGTTGGCGGACGTTAACGCCGCCGTCCCGCTGCAGGGACTCAAACGTGTCGACGGGTGAAACTACGAGCTGCCAACAGACAGAGACGCGGAGGTGCAACCTTTAACCTGAGAGTTCCTCCTGAGGAAACCTGCAAAAAAACCACAGAGTGTCGCCTGTGCATGTGAATGCAGACGGCGAGGTGCAGAGGCCTCATCGCAGAGTGGAGCGGCAGCACGGGGCAACTCCACACTTGGGTTTCTATAAATTGGATGTTTTTGGATGTTTGTTGGATGTTTTCCTGTCAGCTGGACACTTCCTTTTATTCCGGACCAGTGTGACGGGGGCGGTCCACACAGCACAGAGGCCGCTGGATGTTCGCGGAAACCACAGCAACGGGAAGCACGAGCGCGCTGGGCCCGCTTCCAGGCAGCTGACTGACACAGAGGGAGTCGACTGCGAACGCTGCGCGGGGCTATGTGAGTGGCCGGCCGGGCCGGTCGCCATGGCAGCGGCAGGAGCAGTGAGTCATGACAGAGACCGGTGTAGGAAAAGTAAAGTGGAGAGGCAGGGTCGCGTAGAGAGCAAGGGAGAAGGAGGAGGAGGAGGAGGTGAAGGAGTGCAGCCGTGTCTAACCAGGCCTGACCATCTGATTGGCCCGGCCAGAGCTGACCTCGGGGTGGGGAGGGGGGGGGGGGGGCCTTCAGGGGATCGAACAGAGGGGGGGGGGGGGGGGGGGGGGCCTTCAGGGGATCGAACAGAAAATGGAAAGTGAAGAGGGAGTGAAGAGGGAAGTTGGAGGCTGCTGGTGTTCCTCAAACCATCTGTGCTCAGAGGACACGTCAAAACATGAGAGGACAACACGTGTCCTCAAATAAGAGCGTGAAGAATCCAGGTCTAGGAACTGGTTTCTCTGTTGGGCTGTGGACCGAGCCGAGGACATCTCAGAGTCTGTGGCTTCTTTAAATCACTTCTTTAAACCCACGTGCAGAGAGATCGACATGTTTGCGTTTGAGATTCACGTTTCACCGATTTACGACAATCTCCACTGCAAGCATTCACTTCTATGACGAGTCTCCTGAGGCTTTGAATCAGCTTCCTGGTTCGAGACCCACAGTCAACAAACCGGCGTGTAAGAGGAAGTGAGGGACAACGCGGACACAGGCGTGTTTGTGTGGTCAGGGCACACAGCAGCCGCCTATTTAAAGCCAGAGGGCAGGACTGAGAAGAGAATCTGAGAGCCTGTGTGTCGGCCGCTGACCCCAGATCCGCTCTGTGGCTCCGGGGCGTCACATGTTCGAGTCGTCCTTTATGATTTGTTTGTTCGAAAAAGGGAGAGGAACTCGTGTAGGGAACCAAACCGCCGCCGCTGAGTGGATCACGAAATGTCCTGACGACAGGACGCCACCCCTCTCTCCTCCCCTCCCCTGCGGGGTCGTACCTGCACCACCGGATGTCCTCCCGTCGGGGCTTTCACCGCCCCCCTGCTCCCCTCCGTCTCGTAGTGAGCTCTGTGATGCGGCTTGGGCTGCACATCGATGTGGAGCTCGTACTGGTCGGTGCGTTTGGGAATTGGCCACTCCAGCGGAGGGAGGGACGCCACGGGGATGCTGCAGAGGGGGAGGGACACAGAGGAGGACATAGTCAATCGCAGAAACTATGGAGATTATGAGCAAAACGCTGAGGCCGAGCTCTAGTTTACCTGCAGATGCTGGACACCAGCGGCTTGGACCAGATCGGGGGGATGACGAAGAACGGCTCCGCAGCAGGTTTGGGCTTCACGTCCTGGTCGCAGGAAACCAAGTAGTTCCGCTCGCCGTGGTTCTCCGGGCACAGAGCGTAAACCTGGTTGGACGTCTTGACTATCTTGGTGGGCACCAGACCCGGCTGACCGGCGCCGAAGCCGTTCATGGCGTCGGCCAGGCTGCTGTGCGTGTAGTGGGCCCCGGTGTGGTCGTCATGGCCGCCGTGGGGGGACGGACTGCGGGAGCGATGTCCAGAGACCAGGCCTGGATTCCTGTACATGTCGTAGGTGCGTTTGCCCTGTGGGGAGGTGGAGCGGGAGCCGGGTCGGGGAGAGGGCGAGCGCTGTCCCAGGCCGTCCTCGGCTAGGCTGGTGCGAGGGGAGGTGCCCGGGGAGGTGCGTGGGGAGCCAGTGTGGATGTTCTGCAGCCGGGGGCAGAGGTCACCGGGGTTCTGGCCGCTGCCAGGGGACACGCAGGGGGACGTCCAGGGGGAGTAGTTCTCCGAGTGCCAGCTGGCGGAGGAGTTGCTGCTGGCGGGGCTCAGGCACTGGGGCTCGCGGTAGGCCAGGCTCTCGTGGCCGGGCACGGTGAGGGTGGGCCTGGGGCTAATGTTCAGGTGCTGGTTCTGCAGGGAGTCCCGGCCGTGGCTGTAGTGCTCACGGGACGGGGTGATCTCAATCCGCGGGCTCAGGGCCAGGCCTGCGGGCCGGGCGCTGTCCAGGTAGCTCCGGGCCTCCTGGTTGTCATAACCTGAGAGCACCTCCTGAGCGTTGGGCCCGCCGTAGGGGGGGCTGCAGGACTTGATGCCGAACGGGGAGGCCTCCGCCAGGGGGAAGGCCTGCTCCGACACTGGGCCCAGGAGCTTGTGGGAGGCAAGGTCGGGGTCATCTGCAGGGAGGGAGGGGGAGATAAGAGCTCAGCACAGGGGTTTTATAAACGTTAAACAACCACAGAGACGCTGACATGCACATCTCTATCACGCACATCCAACATTTAAAACAATCATTTTCAGCTCTGTCCTTCAGGTGTCGACGCGTCCTCCAGATGTCAGGACGTCTCACATTCACTTCCCGTTCGTCTGTCTTAAGCAGCAAGATAAACAAATAAAGAAGCAGCGCAGGGACTCGGGTCTGCTCGGCTCGGCTCGGCTCGCCTCCTGCCCGACTCCAATCATCGGACAAACCTTGGTCTCCTCCGGCAAAGTCGCCGCACGGTGGCTCATACTCGAACAAGTACTCGAACTCCAGGTCGTCATCGTAGTAGTGGACTCGACTGATCTCCTCCTCCAGGTCCTTCTCGTCGTAGAAGGCGCTCATCGGTCCGCAGGGTTCTGCTCACGGCTCCTCTCGGTTCGGACGCAGCTGCAGAGACACGCGGCTCAAGCGTCGTCGGCGCAAACGTGGATCAGACGAACAACCTGCGGCTGGTGTCAAGTGATGCATCGGTGAGGCGCAGGTTTCCTGTTTCGGTTGCTCTCAGAAGAAGGCGGGACTGTGTTCACACTTTTTTTTTTTTTTTTTTTTTTTGGAGTTAACCTCGGAGCCGGAGCGCGCCTCCCCTCAGCCGCCGAGCGGATGAGAAGAAGAGGAGGAGGAGGAGGAGGAGGAGGAAGAGGGCAGGTTCGGAGGTGATGAATCATCCGCTGCAGGGTGAACGGGTGAGGGTGAACCTCCTGACTGAGAGTGTGGTGCTGCCCCCGGGTGTCTGACATGCGGCAGTGGCACGGTGCGCCAGCCTCCTCAGCTCTGTGCGTAATCACGGTGGATGCACTGAAACATTTACTAGGAGCACTCCAGGGTTCTCTCTCTCTCTCTCTCTCTCTCCTGGACGACTTGTTCTTCTTCATCATCCTATTCATCATCTTCTTCTTAGGCAGCCTCGGGTTCAGCAAAGGGAATCCCCAACTTTACGCACGGCGCAGCGCACATCAATTGGGCGTTCCCTGCAGTTGCCAGCAGCCCACTGTAAATGCTCTGTCAGCGAAAAAACCCACACATGTTCATCGCGGAGCGTGCGGCCGGCTGCTTCAACATCCTCCTAAAATGCGTAAATACAGCGTGATCTGTCGTCACCAGGGAATCCAGACGGAACCCCGGCACATTCCCACCTGGGACCACTCTGTCCCTTTTTAAATTAGACAAATAAACAAACATAAACATCATCAGAGTATTTATAATCGCGTCAAACAAGAAGATGCACGTGGCAAGCACCGAAAAGACATGAGCTGAACTCCTCATCTTGTCAGCCGAGCACCAGATTTTAAACTAATGCTCGGTCTTTAACTGTGTAATTAAAGCTAAAATTAAATCCACACATGTCCTCTGGTCATCACAGTAAATCTTTTAGAGATAAAATAAAAGTAGATAAATTAGTTCGTAGACATGTTTCCCTGTGATGTCAGGACACACTGGTCCTCTACAAACATGAGTCTACATCAGTTCAGTTAAAAATCAAATGGGTTGATTACCAGATAATCACAACACTTCTGCTGTACCTTGATCCATCGACCTCATGGTGTGGTACTGCGCCAGCCTCCACGTATCTCTGAACATCTGGGGAAGAAGAATAAAAACAAAAAACGAGGAAAATAAGGAGAGGAAAAAAAAAAGAAATAAAAGAAAGCTGTAGCGAAATAAAGCGAATCAGTCTTCTCTAACAACCATATCAGACGAAGCTCTCCGGGTTTAAAGTGTTGAAGGGAGGCGAGCAGCAGCCGTGCGTAAAAGTCTCTTTCTGTTCAAAAACATGCAGCCAGCTCCAGTCAGCTTCAGCAGCGGTTCTGGTATGAGCTCCCTCTTCCTAGAGCTCTATAAGGATTACTTGAGTATCAAGAGCGGCTTCCTTCCCCGCTCTGGGTGTTTATAATGGTCCAATGCTGTAAAATAACGGGATTCCCTCAGTGTTTCCTCCTGTTTGTGCGCCTTTGCCATGGAAACCTGGAGCCGGTCCATGTCGGAGACTCAGGGCTTTCCTGCAAAGCCCCACACTCAGGAATCCATGACGTCACCGGCTCCTGCGCCAAGGCATTTCTGCGGCTTCTCTCAGACAGTAGCGCACAAGAACCTCATTGTGGGGATGAAGAAATTACTGTAGGACACTGAGAGAGACAGGGAGACAGAGGGAAAAAGGGAACGAGCTGAAGTCTGATTACAGGATACACTCAGATTGACTTAACACACTTCCAGCAGACACTTTATTTTATGATATGTAAAAATATAACAGACCAGGCAGCTGGATCCCTTGGTCAGATTAAATTCAAAGTGTCCGGGTTGGTTTTAAACGCGAATATAGAGAATTGAATTGTTTCCAGTGAGGGACGTGTCCCTGTCCTCATGGAAACTCACAGCATCCTCTGAACAAGACAAGCCCAGGACATAGACTGGCCCCACCGGAGTCACGTGGACAAGTTCTCCACTGCAATAAAAGTTATATAAGGAGGGAGGGATGGAAGGACGGGGGTGGTGGGGGTGTATTTTCTATTTTGGATGGATCTGTGTTGAGGCTCCTGTCCTCACATGAAGCTCCGTTGTCCGGTGGAGGGAGGTGCGAGGACCATGGGTCACCGGCGCTCGTCACCGTGGACTCCCACAGCAGAGCTGCCCAGGCACATCACATGAGAGGGATCATGGGAGTCTCTTGGGGGACTGTTTGAAATGATGCTCTTCGCTAGAGCCCTCGGGATTACACGGGGAACTGCGTCACGCTGCTTTAAGGGTCAGTGCAGAGATGTGCAACTCCGGCAGTAAACCCGACACCCGGGGTGGAGTTGTAACAGATCTGAGGTCCCATGATGAGGAGAAGCTGTAGGCTTCCCTTTTATTTCTAAATGGAGAATGAGTGAAAACTGAATGCTGGTTGAGTCAGGAACAAGCACACCTCCCATCGAACACAAAGACGCTGGAGCAACTGATTTACCCTCAACAATCCTGAACTAGAATGTAAAATCACCGGGAAACCATTCGTTTCAGCAAGTAGAATGAACCGTGCGCAGCATCAGCACCACTGAGGGTCCGTCATCATCTACACCACTTATCCTCTGGAGGATATGGGGGGTATCACTGGGTCAACAAACCGCAATCACACCTACAGTCAATTAGGAGAATCCAACGAACTTAACAGACTCCTGGACAGTGGGAGGAGAGAGGAGGAGGACCCACAAGAAACATGAGGAGAACATTCAAGGACCTCAACATATTGACCCTGCAGCTGATACATGACAGACGCTGACAGACTCCAGAGAAGAGCTCACAGCCTCAGGGACTGATCCCAAACATCATGGTGTCAGGGCCGAGGCCAACCATGGAAAATGTCTCCAGAGAGGAGGAGGAGGAGGGGCAATCAGGGGATCTGCTCTGGATTGAGACATGGATCGTCTGCCCGGACGGCCAAGGTGACTGCGGTGGACGGGGCCGCCGTGTTGGGGGTACCCGCGCGGCAGCCATGTCTACCAGATGTAAATTCCTCCACTGTTACGGAACAGTTACGCAACTCAAATTATGAATGAGCAAATGAGAGCGGCACACGCGTAAGAGAGGAAAACTGCCCCCGTCCAGACGGCCGGGTTTGCACTTCCGTGTTTCTCAGAGAATCCTCTTTTTTCCGAGTTCGGGCAGGATTTTCCATCACTGTGAAACAGCTCACTGGCTCGTCTGGGTCTGAGCATTGCCCCCGCTCGAGTTTTCCAAGTGTAACATATGTGATTGAGCTTTTAAATCCAAGCAGTGGAACTTTGGTATGGAAACGTTGCCTCGTGTGGTGTCTCATGGAAACTCCTCGGAGGAAACTCGGGGGGCAAAGGGAAGCGTGGACTTTTGATCTGCTTCCTCCTCAGCCAGGTACATGGCACCGCTCTGCGTCTCCTCGACTTTTAATCTTGACGATGTTCAGACATCGTGTCCACCGCTACCTCTGATGGCTGGAGCCTGTCCCAGCATGCACTGCAGCATGGGACTTGCTGGTTCCTCTTTCTCAAACCTCTGGGATGACTTTTCTCTCAACACAACTGAGACAAAAGAAAAACGTCCCTGCTCAGCTGAGTGGAAACAGACCTCCATCGTTCCTGTGGCGACCAAAATCAAAACTGTATCAGGGGAGTGGAGCACGTGATGTGTAGCAGCCCTAATTAAAGAGAGTTGCGTGTCATAATTAAGCAGAGCTGGAGTGGCTGAGCCTGGAGTCCAGTGTGGGTAATGCTGGCATGTCATTGTGCAATAAGGACTCTCGTTTCCTTCCTGCCACAACTCCAGATCCCTGGAAAAGCCTGCGCTGAGTTTTTTCCAAATTGTATGAATGAACTAATATGTTCCGTCAACATGGAAACGACATACATGCAGCACGCCTGCTTATGTAACAGGATTCTGATCGATACTCGGATGTTTGTAGAAAGATTTCAAGCGTCCCAGGTCCAGTGGAAAAGTGGCGGACGGGCTCGTGGTTTTTTCCTTTTTCAGCGCAGACGTAGAAAAAAAATCTCAAGAAACAAATTCAGCCCCGTTGTCAAAACTATTTTCTGCCTCTCCCAGGTTTCCAGCTGTGTCCGACAGGAGCTCATAACTTCAGCTCCAGATCTACTCTCTGCACAATACGGACGAGCAGAAGTCAATATTTGGTCGTCAAAACAACGTGACCTTATTCAGCACTTCGGCTGAAAGACAAACTCACGTCTCGCGTTACAATTTCCCTCATAACAACCCACTGCCGCTCAGACCATCACAAACAATCAGCGGTTGCACCGTTCAGAGATGTGTTTGTTCCAGGCGATCAGGGAGGGTTTTGTTTTGTTGCTTGAGGAGGAATTAACGTCCGTCATTAGAGAGCTCAGGCAGAGGCGGGGAACACATCTGCAGTGTGTCTTCAACAGTGGAGGGTGTTAAGAGAATCAAAGCATTCCAGACACACACAGCGCTAAATATAGATCCACAGGAGGGTGTGTGTGTGTGTGTGTGTGTGTGTGTGTGTGTGTGTGCTCATTCCTGCTTCAGTCAGAGGCCCAGCAGCGCCAGAGTCCACTGTTTACATGGAGTAATAACAATGTGTAGTAAACAATTGGCGTGAGTTAGCGCCTTCGTTATTCTGGGTCAGTCCCAATCATCCATCAACGGTTCTGCTTCTTCAGAACGCCTTAAATTCTGATTTTATTTCTTCGAAGAGGACAACAGACGTTTGTTTACAATGTTAATGTGACTCATAGTGAACACAGGACCTGTTGCTATGGGAACGAATAAGGTCCCTAGTAATAGCTACCTATCTAGCAAGTTAGCTAACTACCTAACTACTTAGCTAGCCAGCTGCCCATCTTATTACCTATTTAGCAACCTAGAAAAATGAAGGTCAAAATATCAAGGACCGTGTCCCACCCGCTAACGTAGAGGAGGTGGGGGTCTCTACTGCCTATTGATCGCGGCCTTCAAAACAGACGAGGTTAATGCGGTGAATGATCCGAGCTGCGCTAGTGAGTGAGTTCATTAACCAATCAGATGTGACAGAGACGCACAGCTGACCTCAGACCCAAACCATGCGGCGGGAGTCTCCTACAGGAAACTGGCGAAGACCCAGTGGCCTTGTTGATGTGGTCGCCTTGGCCCGAAGGTTGGATATGGATCCCACATGGTTCCATGGTATCATCTGTGACGGTGTGTGTTCTGTAGTCTCTCTCTCTCTCTCTCTCTCTCTCTCTCCGTCTCGCTCTGTTCCATCGGGAGCAGCGTGTAAGATGTTTCCAAGCTGGAAAACAAATTCCTGTCTTGAAGTGCCAAAGATAAAATGTGCCGACCTTGTGACAATTATCCGGGTTATGTTATGTAACAGTTGTGAGGGACCTCTTTTCTCTGTCTCTCTTTTTTTTTAAGGCTGAAACTCCAAACCTTGTATAGGAATAAAATAAAAGTGCATTTCTGTTTTTACTTCGATTGGATTGTGGGTTTGGCAGCCAACCAGTGGGGGGGGGGGGGGGGGGAGATCCCGGGGGGGGGGGGGGGGGGGGGCAATCCCACAAATGTTGTGGTTAGCAGGCAGCTCTGTGGATTCTGGGCTGGAATTCCACTTTTCATGAGTTTTGAGACATTTAATGGCTTTATTTTAATGGTATAACTTACGCATTTGGAACAAGAGTTGGATGAAACTTTAATTTGAACGTGGAGTACTGACATGCACTTTATGACCGGGAGCCTGCTCCAGCTGAAACCACCTCAGAGCTGAAACACGATGAGCTCCGACACCTTCACCGAGAATTATTAATGTTCCTCCAGTAAAACTCAACTTCAGAGAGTGAAGAAAAGTTAATTTGTTTCAGCTACTTTGTGTTTCATATGTCCTGCATTTTGATTTCTGAGTGAAAGATGAATGAAAAAAATACATAAAAAAAAAACCTGGAACATGGTGGAGGCCCAGGAGGAGGAGGGCGAAGACAGCAGCGCCTCCAGGCATCAGGGACTCCCTCCTCTGGTGAGCAGCCGCTGAACATCCAGACCTGCCTGCACCTTCAGAACATCCTGTGTAACTCACACCTCATCACAAACCACCAGAGTCAACGTGATTGTTTTCACACACACACAAACTCTGGATGTTAGATTCGGTCCAAACTGGAAAGGAGAGGAAAGTCTCTCCCCGGCCACATGACAGGGTTTCCCCCGACTCTAATCTCAA
Source organism: Pseudorhombus dupliciocellatus (assembly GCA_016785235.1). Lineage (NCBI taxonomy): Eukaryota > Metazoa > Chordata > Actinopteri > Pleuronectiformes > Paralichthyidae > Pseudorhombus > Pseudorhombus dupliciocellatus. Next base: position 644,438 of record JAFBJW010000168.1, read on the forward strand.
TGTGACTTCCCTAAATCGAGTTCAGGCCACATTAAGATAAATCAGTTCCACTCATATTATTCACAAAAAGGTCATTAAGACACAGCGAGCGCCACAATTCAGCAACTTTTCCCCATTTATAGTCATGAAACCTCAACGTGACGTCAAACATCTTCAGATGTTCTCAACCTCTTGTAACACCGTCACATGGCGGTGTTTCACAACGCCTGTCAAAGGTCAATTGATTTTCTATTTCATTGTCAAAGAGGACAAAAACTAAAATGACCGATCGCCCCCCCAAAAAACGAAACAATATAAGAAAAAAAACTGCGGTGAGAAAAGAAAACATGAGATTTATTAATCGCCACCACAACATTGACATTGACACAATTCTCCCTTTTTTTCTCCCTTCAGTGAAATCGACAGCATTAAATAAAACAGGTTAATAAATTAAAAAAAAGGTTATGTACAATCAATCATGTAATTTTAGCATCATTTCACGTTTCGTCATCACAGAACATAGAAAATAAAAAAATAAAAAAATGAGTCAGTCAAAATCCTGTGCAAATGATTTCCAGTGGTGATTAAAAGTTCAAAGACGATTAGTTTTACCTGTGACCTAGAGGGGGCGTGGTCACGTGATCGGACGTTATTTACAGGGTGAAAACAATAAATAACATCATCACATTATTAGTCTTCATTTGATCCGTTTTCCCACAGCTGAACTGTGAAGGTTAGTATGAGTGAGGACACCAGAGGACATTAGAGGACATGAAGGAGGAGGGGGCAGGTCGACAATGGGGTATTTTCAGTTATGGCTTCAGGTCACCGTAACAGTGAGTCATCATGCAATGCCGAAGCGTGGCCGGAGCGCAGCGGCCACATGAGAGGCTGCAACATTCCTCTGCGGGTATGCAGCCGTCCGGAGGCCCCGGCACAGAGGCCGCGCTACAAATAACCCCGACGGTGCTCCGTGGCCGTTTTGACCGCGCTTCACAAACACGACAAACTCAGCAGCCCGTGCAGAAACACAAAGACAGATTTAACATCAGACACCACAGGTCACTCGAAAATAAACAGCCGCACCTCCTCCGCCGTGTCGGGATGACGCATCAACAAACACACAAACTTGCAGACGTGTGTTTTATGCAAAGTCTAGCCAGTAAACTTTTTTTTACCGTGTAATTTATCAAAGCCCTCTTTGAGGAGACGGTGAATCAGGTCCTGAGTGAGAACCCTACGTCAGCTTCAGTCTAATAATAAAACCACTTTACTATTTAGGTGCAACTAGAAATTAGAGAGAATCGTCTTCCAGCCCAGATGACACGTCAACAAACTCAATGAGACTTTTCCATTTCCCTCCAAAACGACTTTGACTTTATGGAACAAACTTTACCCAGATTATTTAGTTCCCCCATTTGGAGTCTCGATCGTTAACACTGGGTATTTGTTTTTTTTTTCTTTTTTTAAGTATGCAGCTTTTCAAATGAAAAAAGTCATAATTTAAAGAAGCAGCTATCAGTTATCTTTTCATCAGACACATTAATCAACTAACACTGGTTTTTATTAACATACGTCAAGAAACAACCTGCCCCTGAGGAAAAGCTCCCTCCGTCCGAGGCGATGAGTCCGTGTTTGATTCCCTGGTCGTACGTGCAGGCTCCGCTGGATGAAGACGAGGGCGGGGGGGCGGTGGGGGCGGCGACCTCCTGACTGTGCGCACTCTTTAATTGGTCAGTTTGGAGTAGCTGGGCGGGGAGAAGCGCCTGCGCAGGTACTTGAGGATGTACAGAGGCAGGCAGCTCACAAGCGTGATGACGGTCACCTTCCACAGGAACGACAGCGTGGTAATGAAGTAGATGTCTGGCACAGAGACAGGGAGACGGAGATCAGAGGGAGACAGCGGGACGCACACAGGTGTGTCCTCATCTATGAACAAAGATTCCGGACGAAATATTTTGTCTCTGCCTAGGAACAACCATGACGGAGGGAGGTTCAGAGAAGAACTCAGTAACTGGCTCAGAGCAAAGAGGAGGTACGAGCAGGTTTGAGTATAGCTAAGGTCTGACTGTCTGCATGGACAGTGAAAACTTTATGGTTAATAGTGCTGTTCACAGACTTCATCCTGAAACTGTGGCACGGACATTTAAAATAAAACCACAGTCTTGATGGTTAACAGAGAGATGGACTCATATTACTTAATATTATATTTAACCTTTTCCTACAGATGTCAGAATGAGTGTGTAAACATCACAGGCAGCAGTGACCTTTAAAGTTTCTGCCAGTGTGACTTGAAGAGGGAGAAGGGTTCGTTTCACCACATGATTCAGATTGTAGGCTGAAAATGGAAATCCACGCCCCACATAAAGATGAAAATAACGGCGAGCAGAGCTTCGTCGTGTGAGCGTTCTGTGGGTCACACGTCTTAATATGGCAACAACTCGCTGGGTCTGATTCTGGAAACACTCAGGCTGTGGTGGAGAAATCCAAACACCAACAATACTCGACCCTGGGCTGTAAAGGCTGTTTGTGTCTCTGACTCCTCTCCTGTCCGACATCAGGGAGGATTCTATTTTCCTGAGAAGTGTTTTCTACCTTTTCGGTGATAAACACGAACCACAGCGGTCGAACAGGAAACTGAAGGGCTGCAGGCATTTCCTCTTTGATGCAACGCTACGTTGGAGCCCCACTCGATGACAGTTAGTCGGCGCTCTCACCTTTAGGCTTCACAGCAGCCGGCATACCGCAGCTTATTGTGAACACTGATGCACGAGCCCATCAGTCAGGCGGTGGTGAAACAAACAGGCTCAACAAATAACAAACTCACTCACCGATGAAGTCGTGCAGGAAGACGAGCGAGGCCACGTAGCAGGCCAGGCTCAGGAGCTCGCCGACGATCATGAGCCAGTGCCACGTCTGAATGGTCAGGGCGACCATCAGCAGCTCCGTCAGGATCAGGGAGGTGAAGGAGATGGCCACGATATGGACGAACTCGGACTCGAAGAGCAGCAGCGCCCCGTACATGATGATGCTGCCTGTGGATGCAGGAACGGATCAGCTGTGAAGGCGGCAAAAAGTCCTCAAGTAATACCTTTATAAACCTAAATATTTATTAAAACCTGTTCCTAAAACTGGGAAATACACAGGTTGTGAAGATGATCAAGCTTCATGCCCCACCAGGGAAAAAGTAGAATATGATCCTGTGAACGCTTTTCATTGTAAATGAGCCGTGTTGGAAAAGAATCATGTGTTTGTGATAAACAGAGTCCTCAGACACAAATAAACTCCCAGAAGAAAGAGTGCGGGCTGGATCAGTGCGACATGGACGAGGCAGGGGGAGGATTTTGTGTTTGTGCCCGATCCAAACATCTGATTCTCACCTGATGCCTCAGCCGTCTACACGTGACACGCTAACGCCCAGCACACGGAGAGAAACTAGAGCCTGATCAAAACGGATTCTGGTGTCACACCATGTGTTTAGCAGTACAACATCTACAAATCTATTGATGAATGAACCCTCATGACAAACACATTTCTAATTTATAGTTTTACTATATAACAAGATGACAAAATACATACAACTTGGAATATGATTATGAACGATCTATATTTAGTAATTTAAGATGTCTCAGTGTTGATTTGGACATGTGATACTTTCAGTATAAAAACAAATGTGATAAATCAGTGGGACTGAAGTGTATACTGTTTACATCTACAGGTTTGTGTTGTCTCTGTAGAAGCTGTGACTTCTCTTCCTTACCTTGATAGATACTTATGACGACCCATATTAGAAAAGTCTTGTAAGACAGAGGTCGACCCTGTGGGAGAAAACAGCATAAGAAGACATGAAGTGAATGTCGCATCTTGATTTTGCACTTTTTTTTAAAATTTGACTGTACCAATGTCACGCATGATGTACCTTCAACAGATCTTTGTACAACTCTGGGTACAACATGGCAACCTCTGACTCCACGTCCTTGTCCAGCACCAGGGAGAACACGGGGAACATGGTGTAGATGGTGGAGTAGCTGAAATGGGGCGAAATGACACATGGAGATGAAGCTTCACGCGTCTCATTGTTGGATTCATTACAGATGCATCAGTCGTGCAGCTGATACATTCAGATTTTCCCCTCGTCGCATTTCAACACGGAGGAAATGCCATAGAAACAGGACAGCCAAATGCTCTGTTGATAAGTCACTGGAATTCAGTGTTCGGCTCTTACCCGATAATCAGAAATCCTTGGTAGAGAGGGACGGAGGCAAAGTAGAACACAGAGGAGAAAACAGCCTGGGGACAGAGAGAGGGAGGTTTACTCTTCTGTTCTTATTAATTTAATTATAGTTAACAAGGGCAACACTTTTCAAACGCTACAAAGGAATAATATGAGAGTATAACCTGAACCTGTCATGGTAGCAACGACATTAAGCGCTAACCACACGCTGACCCATCAATCAGCTCAATCGCCGTAATCCTCCCTCCGCTGCTACTGCACTGACTAACTCTGGCGTGTGCACCGTGTTGGCAGCCACCGTGCCTGCATTGAGCCGTCAACTCACGGGGCCCGGCCGTACATGGCGGCCCCGAGCCAGACGGGTGGCAGCTGCGGCTGTGGTCGGCGTTAATGTGAGACATGTGGAGGAGGGCCTCCCTGAAACCCCAAAGGTCCGTGATGCAGTGAGTCATGGGCTGTCCCTCCACGGCGGGGGCTGAGGCTGGACTCGAGATGGGAACTGGATTGGGGACGGTGTTCTGTGAGTGTGTGTGTGTGTGTGTGTGAGGGGGCGCGGTGGTGCTCAGAAGGGCACCACGGGCCCACTCCTCTGAGTCATTGTGCACTCCACCCATCCATGACCACCCCTGGAACTTGTCCCTGCCTCGCCCCGATCCTTTCCCATTCCGCACATTTAGACTTTAGGTGTTGTGGATAAACATAAACCAGAAAACCATTTCTCTTTACAGCGTGTTGTTTTTAAACTTAGCTCGGTTTGAACGTAGGAAAAGAAAAAAGGCAAACTGACTTTCTGACCTTTGAACACTGACGCTCAGAATAAAACCTCCACATGTTAGTTTCAGGGCTGATTATCAAACTCAGACTCAACTGAATCAATAAAACCTGTGTTTGCAGTGATTCCTCTTTACGTCCACATCATTACGCTGCTGCTGCTGCACAACATCCAACTTTCCTAATTAGCTGCAGCTCCAATCTGTCACAGCTCTGGAGGAAAAGGAAAAATGCTCCAGTGCAATTTAATTTTCTTCTTTTTTTTTTTTTTTTTTAATAAAATGAGTCAGTCACAGAAAAGTTAAATATGGTTTTATGTTCCATGTTTCCTCGTGTTACAGAGTCGCTGTATATTAAATGATCAAGTTAATAAGTGAGTGAATATTTCAACTTTGATTTGACATTTGCCTTAAACTTTTTTCAAAATCTAGTTAAATTATAATATTTTTGAAAGTTGGTGGGACTACAGACAAGTTAAGATTTCCCAGAGAACAATTCCTGGATCCTGAGGAAAGACATGGACTGATATATGAGTTTGTACAGATTTAAATGTGGTTTCATGCTGGCGGAGGTCTGCGCTTTTCTAGCTTTGATTGAGATGATAAATTCCTGATGGACAGAAATATTTTTAAAACAGAAGCAGCGTTGAATTAGCATCTGCTGTTTCTACACTGCTGCTCTGATAAATGCAGTAATGAACTAACGCAGTGGTTTTCAAACTGTGTAAGCGTGGCAGATGACTGTGGATCATGTGACGGCTGTGAGCTCTACCTGCATGGTGCTGATGCACAGACTCCTGTGGATGACGAACTGGCTGAGGGCTGCAGACCTCTTGTAGCTGTTCCGACCGTGGACCATGAGGAGACGGCCCAAATGTTTGAACTGAGTCACAGAGAAGTCGGCAGCCAAGGAGGCCTGCTTTCCTTCCTGTCAAACACACAGCACAGAGGACGGTGAGGACGCGTCTCTGCTGACCCGAAAAAGAGGCCTCTCAGCGCTCACTGGACTGTACCAACTGATTTTATGTCGACGCTCGGCCAAGTGGAAACAAAAATGAGGCTGAAAACAGAAGAAGACGTATGGCTGGGAAAAACACTGGACACAACTATATCATACAATATACAAAGCACACTATGACATGATTCTAACAACAGTTTAAATACATAAAAATGAACAGTTTACAGTTATAGAGGGGAGGAAAACCAGGAGGTACTCACATTTAAAGAGCACAGAAACAAATAAATCTATATAAAAAAAGAAAAAGATCATTCTGAAAGTCAAAAAGGGGCCTGCAACTCGAGTGTTATTACACACACACACACATTTATCCACTCTGACTTTCATGGAAACTTGTTAAAGATTTGTTTGTGTTATCCTGTGAACTAAATAACAAATGCATCCTTTTCCCAAGCTGTTGCTCAAACACTGAAGAAGCGTGGGGTTCATGTCGGAGTACATTTCATGAGTCCGTCTTTGCAGAGCTGCACGGATGAGAAACTCTTACTTTTAGCTGGAGCTGAAAAGCATCCTGTCATCGTTACTTCCTCAACCCGGACAATAGATCCGCATAAAGAGGAATCATCTGTGTGCACGTCCCTCTGCATGTTTCTGAACGTGAGAGGGATCTTTACAGGAAACACCGAGAGAGAATCTGTGAGAGCGGCACGTCAGCGTGAGGCCATGAGATGGAGAGAGTCTTACTTTTCCCTCCACTCCCACGCCACAGTCGGCTTCCTGGATCATGCTGACATCGTTTCCTCCGTCCCCTAAGAGAAAACAAAAGGCATGGAAGTGTCAGTATTCACATCAGTGACTCACCAATACAAGCCGTTGGTCAAAGTATTGTGAGTGTGTATCTCATGAGACACGCCCTGAATCTGGCCTGATTCAACCTGTCTGGTCTTTGGCAGATGAAGGACGAGATAAAGGCACGGAGTGATGCAGCCTTGTGAAAAACACAGAACCAAATAAACAGATCGATGGTATCTGGTTCATTGAAGTGGTGAGCAAATTTTATTTGTGGGAATCACTGATGATCACAAGATAAAGTAACATGATTGTGTAGTCACAGTGCGACTAGAAAAGCAAGAACTATGAAATGAGATTAGATTAGAGTCTGACCTACATTCCCTTCTGGGGCTGCTGGCGATATTATGCGGTAAAGATCTTCTGATACTGACACTAATACAGATTCTGTTTTAAAATGGCTCTTATGATTTGTTGTAGTTGAACTATAAACTGTGTTGTAAATAAACATAAACAAGAAGTAAACACAAATATATAGAATTTGAATTAAGACAAGGAGCAGGGAAGTGTTGTCTAAATTCTTTTGGACAAATGTTGTTGTTGTTGTTTACAGTGTGCATTAAACATTTAAACCAGCAGAATGCAGTGACCTCTATATTTTGAGCAGGATACAGATTTGAGATGTTTGAGGTTAAAACTGTTAAAAAAAAGATCAGAAACTAAAGCTGAACAGACTGATTCCTTTGAAAGGAGGAAAAAAAAACTCACCGACGGCGCAGGTGAGTTTGTTCGTGCGCTCCTGCAGCAGCCGCACAATCTGGGCCTTCTGAGTGGGCGTGCATCGGCAGCAAACCACAGCGGGGCACTGACATGCAAGCTCCATGAACTCGTACTCGTAGTATTTCAGACAAACCTGCAAGAGAGCGATCAAAACAACAGGTGAGGGAGGGAGGGCCACAGCGTGTCACTGCTGTCAAGTGGGGGTCGACCGACAGTTAAACTCCTACTGACTCTGACCACAGCCAGCGCTTTCAGAGGTCCTCCACCGGCAGAGATGTTATCAAACATGCTGGAGTTTGATAAGGAGTGACAGATCTGTGGGACGGGGGGGTTAGATACCCACACACACTCTGGGTGAGTTTACCTCAAGCGAGTCCCCTGATATCACCAGGGCGCAGTCGTGCTTTCTCCTGAAAGCGTTGAGCTCCAGGTGGGCCTCCCCTCGCGTTGTCACCTACAGCAAAGGAAACCACAGTCGTCTGTGCACACGTACGAAAGCAGAAACACAAAGAAACAAAGCTCCACAAGAAGTTGTATCAGGGACGATCTGTCAACGCCATGATCGTTATCAGAAGAATGGCGGCTCGATTTCACTTCAACTGTGGTGAAGATTAACGGATTAAAGTATCCTGTTGTAAAATTATAAGGGTTTATAATCAAGTCATTAGTTAGTGACAAGATCAATTCTAATTTTTTTTGCCCTTTTAGCTATAATTCTTTTAGCTATAAAATCACTTATAATTTGATTAATTTGTGCAACAAAACATTTACTTGTGGGACTATATTATATTAAAATCATATGAATGTGGATGGGATTTCATTTATTTTATATATTTCCTTGCATTTATATTGTATGTTCTTTATTCCTTTTTCTATCTTGCGATTCTAAACGAGGAAAAAAGGAACTCTCATTTGAAACGGTAAACTGAGACTCTGTGGGAGAATTTCAAATTGACTGATGTCCCTCACACTTTTTTCCGTTTTCAAATATAGATCTACAACTGTTCCAAAAATGCAGCACTGACAAGGCACGGCGTTAATCTGTCAACGTGAGTTATGCTCTGGAATGAATATCCTTCAGCCGCTGACGATTCATACGTCAATCCAGAGCAGGCTGCTGGTGGCCACCAGGAAACTAATCCAGATGTATGTGTGGAGCAGGCGCAGTCAGCACTCCCCCGTCCGCTGGGACAGAGGTTTTCAAGCCGTGCCAGCCATTGTGTTCCTCTTCCAGTAACCACAGTTGTGCGCAAGTTGTAACCTTCCTATATGGCAGGCGCCCCTGCTGCTCTGGCGCGGCTCCAGAGCGGAAGGCAGAAGGGGGGACTATCAAAGCGACGAGAGAGCCTGAAACCTGAAAAACAAATTAGGAAGTGAGCCCTCTGCATGTTCCCTCCGGGAGTGGTTCAGCTGGTTTCTCTACGCTGGCCGAGCGAGCGCCTGTTTGTCCTCTCTGACAGTGGCTTGGATGCTTCGGCTGGTGGGAGGTGATTTATTCAGCTGTGGATGCTGGCTCTGGCTGCACGGAGCTGCACGACCGCAAGCAAATGGGCCTCGGGCGAAGGAAGATGGATGCCCGTGGGTCGGTCGGTCAGTGGTACATTGAACTGCGATGAACTCTGTGGTAGCGGAGTCCCTTTACAGGCTAAACGAAGGAAGACGGGTCCGTGTCCGACACTTACGGGTCTGAAGATGTGGATGTCCTGGTTGCGGGTGATTAGATGGGCGTTCTTCGCGGTGCACGTGGCAGTTTCCAGCTTGTCCCCCGTCAGCATCCACACCTAAAATTCAAAAACATGTCAGACCCAGATCATTCCCTCCGTTAACAAAGGAGGGCATCAGTTGTTTTATTTTGAGTGAATTCACCTTTTAAATTAAGAAGGTATATTGAAGATATATATCACTCTCTACTGTATATTGTATATTATATTCTTACTTGCTCCTGCTGTGAATACAGTTATATATTTTTTATTGCATTTTGTTTCGTACTTTTTGTTGTTTTTGATCTTGTATTTTATTTTTTATTCTTTTCTTTTAGCACCACCAGAGTTGTCTTATTAATTTCAGTGTCCATTGTGTATAATGACAATAAAATCATTCTATTCTATATATTATAATATATATGTAAATATAATAATAATAATAATAATAATAATAATAGTACATGGACAGAAGTAAAAAAAACACTTGTCTTGTTTCCATGTTAGGTGTGTTTTATGTGTAGCTGCTGTCAGGTCGGCCGGCTGCACCTTAATGCCTGCGTTGCGCAGGATCTCCAGGGTGGGCCTGACGTCGGCCTGGAGCTGGTCTTCGACCCCCGTCAGACACAGCAGCTCCATCTCCATCTCCAGACTCTCAATCACCGTGGCCACCTTCAGAGAGCGGTCATGCACGCTGAGCTTGGCCTGGACGTACCGAGCCTGGGGGATGCAGCGGAGGGATGGGAATACTTTTTCAATAAGGTAAAATCATTGCAAGACAAAAGACGGAAAAAGGCCAGGAATAGAAGGAGAAGATATAAATATGGCCACCGGCTGTGGTAGATAAACGAAAACACAGGGAGACGCACTTAAAAACGTCAACACATGACATCCAACATGGAACATAAACATTTAGGAATCAGCAGCCTGAGAACCACGACGTGTAAAAGAGCTGGAGACTAAGACATGATCAATCGGTTGAGTCCAGTTTCAGGCTTCCAGCTCCAGGGCAATTTGCGAGTGAGATAAAGCAAAAATAATCTGAGTGTGACTCACGCAGGAACACAAACTCTGTGTGTGAGTCACAGTGAGTGAGTCACTGCTGCCCACCCGCTCTGCTCACACAATTATACACTTCAGTAATGGGCCTGGGGATGAAGACTGCTGGGGAGGCGGCCCTGCCTTTCTCTAACAATGAGTGGGGCCTGGGTGTGTGGGGTGTACGGGTTAGATCGTGGCGGAGGTCAGAGGTCACTCCAATTACCCAAGAACACACTTTGACATTTATCTGAAATACAACTCCGCTTCAGATTTCCAGCGCGACATAACAAACGCAACACGTCTTATTCCTGCGGTTTACGAGCCACAACGAGTTAACTGCACAGTCACAGCCCCTCATCTGGGCCTCAGGTCGCCTACCTCGAAATCCTGATACTGCTCCTCAGTCAGGGATTTCTTGGAGACCACAAGGACCCTCAGACCTTCCCTCGCCATGTTTCCGCACTTGAAAACAGAGAGAACATCTGGAGTGGTCAGGCAACAGAAATAAAGTCCCTGTCTGTGCATCGTGATGTGTGAGAGACCGGGAAACCCACCTCTTCCTCCAGCCAGTCGTTGTACTGCACGATCCCTGCCATCACCACATCAGCACCCTTCATATAGAACGTGATCTCCCCTGTGGATTCATCCTGTAAAACAAATATTCAGTATGAGACATGGACAGGATATAAAAACCCGATAGACCCAGACTCTGGGATTTTCCACCAAATGCTGATTGACGATTTTGTGTTGCCTAGAAATGTGCAACTTATTTTGGTATTCACAGCCGGCTTGAAAATATTATCACGAGGAAGTCGGGTTTCAAGATCCCAGGCTTCCTGAGCTCCAACCCAGCCAACGAAAAGAGAGTTAGTCATCAGACTTAGTCAGAGGTCGTGATAAGGTGAGGTATTCCTCTGATAATATCCTATAAAATAAATCTGTTTTGTGTTTTCTCCTGTTTCATGTGAAAGTCATGAGTCAAGTGCTGAACATAACCTTGTCTTTTATATGCATGGCTCTTATTGTGAAAGGCCACTATTTATGCATATAAGGTTATTTCAATGTGTCTATATACATAATGCACAAACTTTACCTAAGTACATTTCTACAGAAATATTATTTCCTTCTATACAGAAAAGTATATAGGTAAATATTCTCTGCATTTTTTTATTGATTTTTTTTGTTTATTATTCTGTTGCCCCAGTAACGACTGAACTTTCCCTGTCAGAGCCATCAAGTTAATCTTGTCTTAGTATTATTATTAAATCATATACAACACCGACAGTCACTGTTAAAGAACCAGTGGGTCACTCACTCTCACGATGATGCCCATCCTCTTGCTCTCATAGGTGAAGGGGAATATCTGCAGGATGGTGAAGTTCAGAATTTGGCCAGTAGGGGTCCGCAGCTGCATGGAGGACTGGTCCCGTCCCACCAGTGTGAGCCCGACGCTCTCAGTCCACTGCACCAGCGACACCTATCAGCAAACAGCAGGGACCATTCAAGTGAAGGAGGTGAAGACCTGTGGACTGCCATGTTGGTGTTATAATGTTATCCTCATAGAAGAGGAGAGGAGCTTCTTCTTGTTGTTTCATGGTGATGATGTCAACATGCTGTTCCATTACGTGAATCACAAAGAAAACAGCAGAGACACTTTTGAGAAGAGCAGCCAGTCAGAGGGCACAGTAGCCATTTAGCCCTGATCGATAGCGCGAGCGTTTTCAGCACTCACAACTATTGATTGATAAACTAAAGTGAAAATATTGTTCCTGCTTGATCCCTCCTGAAGGACGGAGCAAACACACGACAGACGACATCCATTAATACAAGCTGTGTATGTGTGTGCGTGTGCGTGAGATGAGGATGGCTCAATAACTTCCAGACCAGAAGCCAGATCACATGACCAATTCATCATCCATCTTCTGACAGAGCTAAGAGCAGTGAGGCCAAATGGACGACGCACGTGAGAGGAACCAACAAAGATCGCCACGTTCAGACTCCAAAACCACAGGATCTGCGCTTCCCGAAATTACTTATTTTGGAAACGCATGACCACGCCGTCTGACAATGCTCTTTTAACGTCAGTATCACTCTCACTGCCGTAAAACGTGTCATCCAGGTTGGGAAATATGAAGACCGTGCTTAGTCACAGCCCAGAAATAATCGCAGTGTGGGGGGCTTCAAGGATCGGGTGTCCGCCACGATTGCACCACCTTGTAGTGGCAGCAGCATCTGGGTCGGCTGGACTGTATAATGCTGCATTATTATGGGCTTGAGTCAAAACCACCACGAAGATGACGAGTTTGTTTTAAGAGCTAAAAGGCAAAGTGATTCAGATTTCAGATTTTGTTTGTGATTCACACACGATGTCATCGGCGGATGATTTGTTTCGTTCTGTTTTTTCCACAGATAATAGTGGATCATAGTTTCAGGATCACAAGTCGGTAATTATAAACACTCGGGGATATTATTTGATTAAGAGTGCTGGGCCTTTGCAGCGTAATTATTACAGCTGACCAAATCTTTCTTCCGCCTGCTGAGATCGCTGTACAGTGAAAACCACAAAGAAAGAGTGGCTGTCGACTGATGTGGTAAAACCCATTCAACAGTAACTGACATTGTGTCGCAGCCAAACCATTCCTATATTAAGACTTCCTGATCCGGAGTACTAACACAAACTGAATCCCTGTCAGGACTGAATGGGACAAATGCCGTGCTGCATCTCTCAGGGCTCAGCCAGTCACAGTCCAGATTAAACTGTAGAACAATGCAAAGCACGGCTGTACACTCCATGCACACAGGTTTCTTTTAATGTTTACTATCAATGAGGAATTTCAAAAGGCGCTAAGTGCAAAGGGCTATGGAACACATTAAGGAAATCCGTATTTACAGCGAAGGAAACTGATCGTAGCAGTCCTCTTCCTAACGTTCAAAGAATTTACACCGATCAAGGACGCACATATGGAATGTTCCCCTTTAAGGACGAAAGACATGTTGACGCTCAAATTAATGGTCACGGCCGAAAAAAGCCAAGAGCTTCTTCTCCAGTCTTGAGATCGGAAGTCTGTTCTCCTGTCCACGCCTCCCTGTTTGGCCTTGAGAAAATGATGTTTAGGTAGATGAAGTGTACATTTCCCATGTGCATCAACCTAAAGGTGTTTTATTTACATGCACATCTGACGGAAATATTTTACCTCTTTGTTTAAGAAATGTGGGTCAAGGTCAAGGGTATGTTTTCACACACACACACACACACAGAGAAAATAATTAAAAAGCACAATAGTTGTCAGATTAGTTTTTAACGTCTATCTTTTTTTAAATTTGCTTCCTTCTCATTCTTTAATTTACTCTGTGTATAATGTAATCATTTATTTCTATAAATCAAAAAAACTTGGGACAGAATTGGTCTTACACAAATGCTCAAAATTCATACAAATTCATCAAATTTCTTACAACCATTTATATCATAAAACCTGTGTGTTTGTTAATATCTTCATTATAAATTTAAGGTTGTGCAAGCAAACAAATTGAAATTGGGCAAGTTAAAGGTCAAGCAAAGTAATAAATTAACAAGATGAGTAGAAAAAAATGATCCGTTAGACAATTTAAAGGTAAATCTGAACCGTGCAAATCGTGTGGCATCATACCTCATCGGGGCTGGACGCCTGGTAGACTCTGCACGTGTCCTCATAATGCTGCTCAGCCTCGGCCTGGTCCGTCACCCCATTGGACTCGTACACCGGTGTCACATTGTGCACCAGGGCGATGGCCTTCACAGCCTCGTGAACTCTGCTGCTGATGGTCTTGCGGACTTTAGTGGTCGCCGGAGCCCAGGAGGCTGGGAGGTCATGGCTGGGCTGAGGACAATTACAGAAGGTGGTGAGATCAACCCGAGCGGTGCAGAGGAATCTGAAGAGCTGCGGCTAATCTCTTCTGTCCCAAAGACAAGCTGGAGGAAAATCTCTAACTGCCAGATCGTCAGTAGATACTGATTTATATAATAATACTGAAAAGAATATATACAATAGGCTGACTGGAAAATGGAGGACTATGAACCGGGGAAGTGTGGGTTTGGGTTTGAGACACCAGTTGCTAATGCACCCAGTTTCAATCACTGCTGTGACAGTGGCCCGTAAACAGATCCAGATGTGCAAAGAAAACATGAAGAATTTGCTTTTGCATTGTGGGCCTTGCTATTTTTAGAGAGCTGTGCGCTCCAGGGGTTAATGGTGGCGTCATTAAAGAAGTCCGGTCAGTGCTTCGCTTGTGGGCTAATCCTGTTTCCTGCTTCACTAACCTCTGGTGTCAGAGGGGACAAAGAGTGTCATCTGAGGACAGGAAGCATTCAATCAAACAATAATCACAAACTGATACCATTCCTCAAACAATGTCCACAGCTGTTTGTTTTAGTCTTTCTCAAGCTTTGGGAATTGCAATTTTTTTCTTTGCCAAATCGTGTTTTGAATGGACAACTTCATGATTTTTCACCTGTGTGTAGGCGGTGAACACGTGGCTCTGTACTTCATCCATCGAGTCCATCCCATAGGCCACAGTGCCGAGGTGGAGCCGCCGGAACACCATTTCATTTTGGGTAAGAGTCCCTGGAAATAAGATTACATCACTAAATTATCCAAAAATCTTCATATGCAGACATTTCAAGAATAATCCCCACATTTTACAACGGCAAAAAAATTATAAAATGGTGCTTTAGATCTTGGTAATTAAACAATTTCTAATAATTTCTAATCTATAAAGCTGCCTTTACACACGAGCTGAACTCCAGGTTAATCTCCTGCAGAACAAAGTTCTGTGAGAACGCAAAAGTGTGAGTCAGCGGCTGTGGACATTCTCCTGAGATGTCTGTGTTGTGAACCAGATAATCTCCTGCAGTGTTCTTCTTCATGAGAAAGTCAAACGCTGCAGAGAGTCCGGACATTCTCCAGAACTGTTCCTGCAGCCACCTTAGCGGCAGGGATTAACTGATGTGCATCAGCATGTCACAGATTGTGTTTGAAGACCAGATCTCTTTTCCTGTGTCACTACACACACTCAGTTTAGAGCCAGCCCCCACTGGCCTCATCACACTCTGGATGAGGAAATGGCCGATCATTTAATTGGGCCTGAGGGCTGTAAATCTGACATGCAGCGCCTTGTGTCTGAGGAACTACACTAATGGAAGGAAAGGTGTGAATTCATGGGAGACTAAAGGCTTTTTTATGATTTAAGGGACCACTAAGTAACAGCTTTGAGGGAACACCCCGCCCCTTCCCCGGGAACAGGAAACAACTGGATCAGACCTTAGTAAATCCTCTGCACTCTGACTCCTGGATTAAACCCCCACACTGAGTCTGACCTGTTTTATCAGTCAGCAGGTAGGAGATGCGTCCGAGCTCCTCAGGTATGGTGCTCGCCCTCACCAGCGTCCCGGGGATCTTGGAGTCTTTCTTAATCATCCAGCTGAAAACCATCTTTCCCATGTCCAGATTGACACGCAAGCTGCATCACAATTTACAGGCCACAAAGAACTGAGTGATTTTCAGCTCCGTGCACACAATAAATCCAACACTGCAGTGAATCTTTAACCGCACCTGATGGGCACGATGTGAGAGAACAGCAGCAGGAAGCGAAATATCTGGAGGTACCAACGGCCGGCGAAGTGCTGGAGGGCGACCATGACCAGCGACACCAGGACCAGCGCCACGAACAGGATCTTAGTCAAGCAGTTCACCTCCAGGTCGAACAAACCCACCTGCCGAGAGGTCAACAGACATCAGACCAACGCGCACGTATGACAATGATTCAAATCTGTGAACATAAATGACTGAATGATGTCACCACCTTGTGCTTCGGGTTGGAGGTGTTCATGACACTGCGCAGCTCTTTTCCTGTGTAAATCACAACCCCCACCACCGTGCCTGAGGGGAGGGACAGAGGATGACCAGGGAATCATCCAGGACCAACAGATGAATCTAATATGTCGAGGTTTCCCAGAGGTATAATCATGACAGGAATATAGGGTATAGATTTTTAACTGCTTATTAGATAACCTTGGGCCCGCCTACCTCCTGGGTGTAACTTTACCCGCCAGACAGAAACTCACCAGAGGCAACAACGGTGCTGGCCCACAGGGTGTTCTCTATGCTGAGGCTTTCGTTGACTGGGGGGTCTCCATCCTCCTGTAACGGATGATAAAATAAGACACAAAGGAGCATTCAAAGCGCTCAATAACCTTTTTAAAAACCGCAGGCTGGTCCTTATCGCTTTACCCAGATGTGAAGACACATTTGTACTGCATTTAAATTGTCTTTTTTAATATTGTTTACTTGCATGTCTGACATATTTGGAAGAACTGATAATAAACTAAAGTGATTTGAATTGACTTCAGTGACAGAAAGTGGTGATTGATCTGTGACTTCTTCTGAATTCTAGAATCTGCTTAATGTTTTATGAGAGCAAGCGTTTTACATAAAAGATATTCAAGCATGTTCTGTAAAATGAAGGCCAGCATGTTCAGAAGAGGAGCAGAAGTGATCACCCATCACTCACCCGGGTAAACGTTCCAATGAAGTTATGGATGTCGATATTAGGCTCCTCGGCGTAGACGTATGATCTGATTTGGAGAAGGTCCTGAAACACATCCGAAAAGGTTGAGGATCAGTTATACAGGGGAGAGTCTGAAGATACACCGATACACTTGCACTGGCAGACTCAAAGAGCAGACTAATCTCCAACCTTTATCACCAGTCTAATTACAGCTACACCGGACAGGTTCATCCAGCATGAATCATTACTTAACACATAACATACATGGCATGTGTGCTGCCAGCTTTAAATCATCCTCTGCAGTTTGCGTCGCAGCATTAGCTCTGTTGACTCCAGCCCCAGGCTACAAACTGCTTTATAAATTTAAATATTCCTATACTAGTTTGTCAAACATAGCAGTTTCTTTATTTTTACATGTAAATCCGGAAGCACTCACTGTTTACCCACAAACGAGAAAAACTGGTAAACGCTAGATTGCGTTCAGACGATATGGAGAGCTGAGGCAGCAGCTTCAACGACAATAATCTAAATATTTTTGTGACAACATCACATTTTGTTTGCCTTCAGACAGTTTCATCCTGTTTGCTTATCCCCCTCCTTCCGTGCTCTCTTAACGATATTTCAACACATTGAGCTGCTGTTGTCAACAAGTTTTACTCACTAACCAAATAACAATTATGATATTACACATCTGAATTTATCATTGGGTCAATAAAAAGCCAGAGAAATCTAAACATGTAAAGTTTCTTGATTTGATGATTATTCCAATACAAAGACAATCAAAGCAAGGAAATGCTGACATTTGAGTCAGTGATAAACACAAATAACAAATAATCTAAAGTTCGTTGCCAACTGATTTTCTATAGATGGAACCCAAGGACTTCAGCTTTCAAGATTTACAGTTGGGTGCGTTTGCCGTGCAGTTTTGCATCTTCAAGTAATCGGTGTTCATTGAACTATTCACATTATATCCTGAATCCTGAGGGACACGCGTGTCAGTCAATTAACCATGACCATTTCTTACCAGCAGATATCAGAAATGCCAAGTTGCACTGGAAGTTGTACTGAATTTTTTTTTTTAATATTTGTGTTATTAACGATTCATTTATCATTTAGTCAGTCATTTTCAGTTTGTTTGGACCACCTGAACATTTTTTGTGCCACCGGCGTTTTATGACGATTTACAGTTTGTGTAGCAGCCGTGTTTTCCCGTGTTTGCTCAGTGGTTTAGAATTTTACATCGAGAACATGATGTACATTTGAAGTGGCAATAAGCAGGAAAACTGCTGTGAGACATTTCAAAAGTAAATATCCTGAAGTAAAAACCTGTTTATTCTAAAAAAAAAAAAAAAAATAGACACTGAAAACAGAACGAGCAGAGAAAGACAGAAACAGCATAAGGCTGATGAAGACCCAGTCAAATAATATCAATATTATATAGTCATCATGTAGTCAGTCTGAAGCAATGGTTGAATCAGAATTCTAAAAGTGTGAGAGCGATTCAATTAACAATCAAAGAAATGACAAAAACAAGCAAATACTGACGATGATGATGGTTCAGGCGCTTCTCTCTGACCCCAGCAGCATTTTCACAGTTATTGTCTTCATTCATTTATTTGGTTAATTGTTTACCCCTCACTAAGCTGTTGTGTGTTGGAGGCAGTCACAAATAAATATAATATTGGAAATAATAAATAGAATGAACGTATTGAGTTTTTTCCCTGAAATTCACTGTATTATCCTAGAGTGATAAAGTTCTGACTAACACAAAACAATGATGGACTTTAAGAGTCATGAAATTCTCTGCTGACCGGGTCCTCCAGCACGTCAAGTACTGCTCTGTCCTTAAGAGATGACTGTTGGAACATTCAAGTAAATACATTTCCTCCGTCTTTTTCCCCACTACTCACAGCGGCCGTCGGCAATCTCTGCGTGCAGGCCACCGGGAGGCGTAGTTTCCAATCCGTCTCTCCATCCAGCTGGTCAGTCCGCAGGAAACAGGAGCCTGGAGGGGAGGAGAGGACAAGAGCTGCCACTGATGCCAGGAGGAACCACAATCGCCCCTAGAGGGCAACAGCACACAGGCTTAGAGCGAGAAAGCCTCATCATCTCCGTGCTGCATGATCGCACTGAACGCACACGTTTAAGTTTCACGTCACACCGAGGGCTACTGTCACAAGTTATTCTGGTACACTATCTCATGTAAGAGTGCTTTGAGACACGTGTGGCTCAGTGTCACACATAAGCAGCAGCCTCTGAGGGACTCGGCTGCAGAGCTCTCCTGGGATCAAGCCAGGGCAGAAGTGGAGGCATCCAGCAAAGCCCATCCCCCGCCGGCCTGCATGCGTCATCCTGCCCTGGCTCCAAATCCTGGCCTAGGCTCTTCATAATTGACCTAATGGCCTCCACATGGAAGAGAGATAACCAAGCACTATTTCCAGTAAAACAAAGCTGTTGTTTTTCTTCCCCCGACAGGAAGACGCAACTCAAACACGCAGCTTCTCTTACACAGCCACATTTGCTTATGTGGAGGCTGAAAATAAGGACAGAGGAGATCATTTAAAAAGGTGCTGTGCCCTCGTGGTGCTCATGTTGAATGGACTTGTTTTTAAATTTGCAAATAAACAAAACAACGCAACTCTCCAGGTTGGTGTCATTGCTCGCCAATCTCCTTCGGATCTGTATTTGATTATTCAGATGAGGCAGCATCCTCTCATGACTCCTGTTTTCTCTTTGCATTTGATTTTCGGGCGTGACTCAGATTTTCTTTTCATTTATTTCCTCCTCATTTGAAAGACAAAATCAGTCAAAGACAAAGGCACATGGTATTTCTCCCCTACGCCACACTCTGAGTGATAGTTTAGTACTGGACCTAATTGCAATTTAGACATTGTGGGGCTTCCTGTCCAGGCTCAGGGCTAATCCCTGCACCTCAGCGCCTTTTTAAACAAGTCATTTCCCCAGGCCGCCAGCCAGGCAGCCGCTCTGTTGTGGAGATCTGGATGAATGACCAGCAGATGTTTACCATTTCTTTCAGAGGTCCTTAAAAAGATCATGTCAGCAGGAACACGCTGGTTCTACAAAGAGAGGCAGAAAGAAAAACATCAGTTCCTGAACCTCTTTAACTGAAGCAAAGTTAAGACTTTCTGCTTTTCATGTGCCACATTACCAGCAGCCAGCCAGTCACAATAATAAGCCCTCCGGCACAAATCATCCTGTCGTGGCCTGAACAGGACCCTGACCAGGTTTTACTCCCCGTCTGACCCGTCCCCTCCGCTGCTCCGCTCCCCAAACAGTTTATGGATTATTGCTAAGTGGTCGATAGTCTAATAAAGATGTATTATGACTCCTTAAAACGCTGGTTCATTTAAAAATTCCAAAGCTTTGCCTTTGTCAGCTACTGGTTTCACCTCTGCTGAGGTGTCTCCCTGAATTGTGGGCCACATAACTCTGAGTCACTCAGTCATATTAGTGAGATGTGTGGGACAACATGTGTGACCTTTCCTTCAGCCACGCTGAAATGAGTGATTCAGAGAGAAGCCCTGGCTCGGAAACTAAAGGCAGGGCTGGCTTCTCGTATTTCACACGCTAAGATCTCAGAGAACCCACAGAACAGATTCGGCCTGAAAGCTCAAACTAACTTTGAAACACACCACTAACTTGAAAAGAAGGAAAGATATCAATGAATAGTACTTAATTGAATTTGTGTCCAAGATCTCATTGAAGGTATTTTAGCTTCATGTCCACTTGTGTGTGCATTGAGGTTGACAGGCTGAAGCTCAGCATTGATCACAAGATTACAAAATCTTTACTAACTCCTTTCACCTCAGTCAGCACTGGAGCCCTGAAGATTAACTGCCCCCTCATTATCCACTCTCATATAAATGGAAACTTGACAGTCCCGAAAACGCAAAAAAGCCAAAAGCAAAACCAGTCACAGATGTGGATGAAACAATCTGCCACCAACCTTCTCCACGATTATGAGGTCTCCCACTTGAATTCCACTGCTTTTAACTTTCACCGTACCTAAAACAGAATTCACTCTGTTAACATTCAAGATTACATCAGGCCTTCATCTTTGTTAATTAGTCAATGGTTTTGTTTAAATTCTCAATAAACGAGGGACCTGATTTTAAAAACAGACTTTAAAGGCAGTGGAGTTTAATTCTTCCTCCCCTGAAGTTTAATGTGTTTTCATTCAAACATGCCAAGAACAATCCACAGCTAAACTCTCCTCTGGGTGAACTGGTGTGTCACCAGCGAGCCCGGTAATTTTCCACACAGATTGTCAGGAATGCTCGGGAAGCTGAGCCCTTTCGCTCATTCCATTTGGAACGAACGAGCAAAATTGTTTGGGAGAGATCACCGACCTTTGACCCTTTGTTGTGACCCCTGCTCTTTGCATATGTGAGACATTAAACGCATTAATATTGCCCTGCATTAGTGTCGGTGGGGCTCCACTGCAGTTCTCTCCGGGCTCTATCGGTGCAATCAAATCCCACAAACTTCAGATGAACAAAGGAAAGTCAGCTTCAGGTCAGAGCTCTCCAAGACAAACTGTAGCTCAGGAAGAAAGGACGAGAGGCTTCGACGTCTTCTGCATACAGTTTCTATAAAACCCCCAAATATGCACTGGGGCCGCTATCATGGCGGCAAGCAGTCATTGTGTTTATGGGTAAAACAAGCTGCCACATCAAAGGGACAAAGTGATGGAAACCACAAGAGGTCCCCTGCCTTTTATTGCTGGTAGCACTTTATACCAAGGCCTCTTATGTACACTTTTACATCTCTGTTTTGAATTACCTTCCATTTCCCCCAGCCCCAATAATTTTTATTAGGACCAACCTTCTACAGTTAATAGACACTCATGTTTAGAAATAAGAAACACGGCTCAGGTATCAACACAGACAAAACATAAGCAGCTCAGCCTCGGGTCCTCACCTCTTGTTGAGAGCTTGCTGTAGATCTGAGAGTTCACCTCTTTATCTCGGAGATAGCATCTGATTTCTTCGACCGCCTCTCTCATGATGGTGATAGTCAACACAAGGCCCTGGAGGGGGCAGGGTTTAGAAGGGGGGGGGTAAACAATGAACCAACGCTATCTAAAATGAGAATAAATCACTGAACAACACTGGCGAAGAGAACGTGGATGAATGCCCCTGACTGGACAAGCAGCAGTTAACATGACACATACCAACGGGACCCAGTAGGTGTAGAGCTCCCCCAAACGCAGCTCTTCAATAAACTGAGAGCAGGCCAGGAGCAAAAAGTACAAGTTGAAGAAGTATTTGTACTCATTGAACAGCACCTGTGAACACACAAGAAATGTACTCAATGAAATATTCGCAGTATGCTGAAATGTACTGCTAGATGTTATTTTTTTTAAGGCATTCCTGATTTGGATAAAATGAATTTCGCAAATGTGTAAGTCTTTGGTCAATGGTATTTTACAGAATAAGACATTTATATTTACACTAAATGTAAAGTTGTCAGCTTATTTTCTTATTACAACTTCTATATCCTTGGTTTTATAATCATTTTCTTATTATTTATAGTTGTTTGAACCCAGTTCAATCATCCATAAAGGCAGAGATAATGGATTAAAGAGAATAGATGATAATTGAGAAACTAATGTGAAGAAATCCACCTCAAGGATTTGAAATAATACGGATAAGGATACTACCATATGAATATTTTAACCAAATCACTTTGGCTTCAGTCTACACATCTCAACAGAATGGAGCAGGATGCAAACACAAACATTTTTCCACTCATGTTTTCCTTATTATCAACACACATACTTGAAATTTGCTCAATTTCATTACCACCACGGTGCAACATTACAGCCAGGAGAAGGCCCGTGTCTTCACAATGGTACAGTGTCATTCCCATAAGCGTGAAGCAGCACTCAAGAATGACTCTTCAAATGTTTTAGTGAGAAGAACAGAAAGTAAATAAAAAGCTCAACATTTTGCAATGCAAATAAGTTTTGCAAATTTGAGCTACTTTCAGCGTCGGCCTTCATACACAAAATTAAGGTCTTGAGACACCTGAATATCTGGAAAAACAAATGTGTATGTAAATCAGAGCAGGAAAATTCATAGTCAAACACAGCAGGCAGCCGAGTAACAACCGTCCAAGTAAGAAACGCCTCATCTGTCCCTCCCACACTCGTCTGAAGGTGAACGTGAGGAAAATGGTGCATTAACATTATGAAGCTGTTTTTCCCAACGCGGCAGAATCTATCAATCTCCCCTGACACGTCATTAAACTCTCTTCATTTCAACATGAGACAATTGACCATTTCATTACATGATCTCAATATGTGAACTGAAGTATTTCATTTAGAAGCTGATAATAAACTTCTTCGGTATCTCAAGTGACAGGCTGTCGGTAAATGTCCTCTGGCGTAGGTCGTATTAGTGGGCGGAGGGGGATGATGTCATGTGTGACGTATAAAATGAAGAGAGATAATCAGATCTCTAATATGACGTAGCGTGTCCAACATGACGACAGAGAATCGGGCTCCCAGAGGTGGGTGGTTTTTGAGGGGTGGAGGAGTGACCTTTGGCTGACACTCACCATAGGCAGGAAGGTGAAGAAGTTGTACTTCTGGTTGTTAATGACATTCCTGGGGTACCTCTGCTCCCTCTTCTCTGGGTGGCCGAGCCAAACGGTGCGGGGACGGAAGTCCCCCATGCCACAGCACCTCGACCACGGGCAGCACCTGAGAGGACAGGTTAAACAATTACAAACCTACAAACCGTTGAGTGCAACAGCAGGAATGCAAAGGCTCACACGGCTTGATACAGCTGCTTCATGTTTCATGAATTTCCGGTCACATCTCCTTGTTAATTATTTTCTTATTGCAGCTACAAACCCACACAGCAGACAAACATTAACTTCATCTGAAACAGGGCGGCAACTCCCTTCATTTCACCGACACAAAAGAATCATTATCAATCACCCGACGGCCCAGTGACCTGGAGATTATTACCGGACTGTGAGGGTTATAAAAGACAAACTACAGGAAGGTTTACAGCCTCTATCAGCTGCAGACAGAGGGATTTCATTCTCAGTCAGTAAAGAGGATCCACCGCATTTTATTACGCAATAATCACTGCATACAAATACAGTGTTCCTGATACCTGCTTGTAGTGAGGTTTAAAAAAATAAATCATACTTTTTGTCACAGAAGGAACCCGATAAGCTCCAACCACATTGAACCGGCTCCTGACTGGAACCAGTTGTTGATTCCCCTCCCCACTTTTCAGAGGACATGCAAATATGTAGTCATGTTGGATTACACTGACTAGAGGCCCTGAAATGTACAATATGAGTATGTATGAGTACATTCCTCTCAGACAAAGAGGTCAAAAGGTCTGTTGGTGAAGCTGCAGATTTCAGCCAGGTGAAGTCACCCCAGGGTTTGGTTTTAAAAAAAGGGGACCCACTTTGTGGATTTAAACACATAACATGTTTAAGTTTAATTAAAATAATGCAGTCAAGTGCAATTGTGACGTTTGAGTTTAATCTAAATGTTGAGGTTGTTTTTTGGTGAAATATCCCTTTAAGGAGTTGTGGATGAAACACTTATGATAAATTAAAGGTAGTGTATAGAATTTAGTGACATCTTGTGGTGATTTAGCTTAACACCCTTCACCTGAACTAACACCTGGAAAAGATGGCAGCCTCCATAGAGAGCTCCCACTTGATGTGAATATTTAAGTTTTTAAAAATAAAAGGCCTTCTCCGGAGTAAACAAAACCACAAATCAAAACCACAAATGTAGATAAAATGAACTAGTGACAACACCGTGGGGATCATTCTAGATGTCATTAGCTATCCTCACACACAGTGGACCTTTAAGACACCTGCTGTTCCCTGGTGTTCCCTCTTAAACAGATAACACGTCGTTTGTCAAACATATGAGCAGGAACACACTGGTCCCATGATATCTACCCAGGACAGTAAAAATATTCATCATGGTCCACACCTTACTGGGGGTGGGGGCTTCCACATAAAACCAAATGAGAGAACAGTCAAGATGAGCTCCAGAGATTAGCCTGGTCCTGCCTCTGTGGTGGATCACAGTGTTTTTAAACTCAGGGCCTCCGTGTCGGCTCAGTTTTTAAGTCCGAGCAAATATTGACATCATGGGCGTTGGGTGCACTTGCTCCGGAACCGGGATGTCCCGCTGTAGCTTCCGCTAGCTAAGCTAAAGCTACGTGCAATGTATATTAGCACTGGCAAAGATGCTAGCAGCGGTTCCGCTTGTGATTCCGACCTGAATCCTCCGGGACAGCTAAGCTAGCTCCGGACACAGTGTCCAGCCGCGTCTGTGAGCGCCATCCCGGATGCACCGACTCCGACCCGGGCGCTGCCTCACGGCTCCGTGTCCGTGCGTGATACGCGTCCCCGCAGCGGCCTTACCCATTCCTGTGTTTCCCGTCGTGTCTCTTCGGTCGTCTCACGGGCTGGAGCGGGATGTTGTCGGTCATGGCTGCAGCCTCGGTGGCGGCTGGACTCGGCTGACAGCCCCGGTCAGACGCTCTGGTGGTGGAGGCGGCGGCGGCGGCGGTGGTTCTGGGCGGAGGCTCCCCAGCTGTCAGTCACTGAGGACGGGGACAGACAGAGCGGCCCGTCCTTAGCCACACATGACATCACTGGATGATGGATCAGACACTGTTTATTCTTTCTTAACATACTGAATATTATTTTACACCAGGAATTGTATTGTAGCAATGCAAAGTGCTATCTAACTGAATATTATTTTAATAATATTTATTATGGTCCGATTTAATATTATATATCATTTTATTATAACAGTGCAAAGTACTATCTAACTGAATTTTATTCATTATTATCCAGTTTAATATTGTTGATACTATAATATTATTAAATATATTATCATCGTCCATATAATTATCTAGTTTTTCTCTTTCATATGAAATCCCAAATAGCTTATGAGAATGATTTCGTTTCTCAAAATACTGGACATGTATTCATTAAATGTAATTATACTAATTCAAACTAAGAGTTAGGGTTTATTTTTCAGCTTCACTTCACCCACCCACTGTACAAAAGACAATAATATGAAAAATACTTTGACCTTTACTCTGGAAACATTCTGCTTGCAAAACTTAGCAAAAATACAACAATGTCCGTCTAACAAAAAGTGGCATACAGGTTTTCAGGCATATTTAAAACCGCCATACTAGTACAGTGCACCTTGTATGACAGTAGGTCATACAACCAGAGTTCATGGGTATTTTTAGAACTAAATGTAGAACAGAATTTGGAACACTAACAAATTACATAAGCTTGTTAAAACAGTAAAAAATTTGGTAAAAAGAAAATATCAGTAATGTCCATCACGAAGCAGAGGGACATGTGGTTCTAATGTGTGGACATTGTTCTGAATCTTGATTGTGACTGAATCAAACCACATGAAACCTGAGGGTGTAAATTCAAATAACTTCAACTGAGCTGAAAGTTACAATCAAGGAGGACAGAGAAAGCTTCAGTTGAAGATGCAAATATTTTTGCTGAGGATGCAAATGATGTTGTGTCGTGAAAAAAAAAAAAACTGTGGCTCCAGTCAGCTAATTTTAACGGACAGATTTTATTTACACTCAAACTTATATTTAGCATGGGGGGGGGGGGGGGGGGGGGGGGTTAAGGTGGGAGTACAGCATTTCAGTTAAAGCACCGATTTGCATCACGCTGGCGTATGTCCCAGAGCATCAGCTGTCAATGTATTTGGCAACAATACTTGAGAAACGACAGTGGAAGTATTGAAAAAAGTCAGCCTGATTTTATTTTTCAAAATCAGAAAACATTGAGGTGAAGGAAACATCTGAAAAACAAAACATTTACATTGTAAACAAGCCACATGGGCTCAATATTACTTGAATTGTAGAGACGACTTGTAAGCAGTTTTGACATGTTTGCTAAATAAAGGCACAATTTGGCAAATGCATATCGATAAGGAATGTACAGCGGGGGCCTGCGGAGTAGTCTGACCTTTCCCAGTTGTGTAAAGTGTCCAGTGATACATTCATTACTGTTCCACTCAGCAGGCTGAGAATGAAAAATCTTGTCGCTTGCTCACGAATGTATCTGAAAATATACAGAGCATTGCATTGAGAACAGGAGGTACTGAGGACAACTAAAATCTAAACGAGGTAGAACTTGCCCCCTAAACTCAAGCATTGTGTATAATAAATAAATTAATGATGCTACAAGTGGAAAAGTCTGGCAGTGGCTCGAAATGGTTGTTGCAGGAAGGAAAAGCTGGCAAAATTGTTGATTTGCCCTTTCCCTGATTAACCATCACAAGGAAACTATAAAAATAGGTTACTGTAACTAAAACCTGAATAAAGTGCAGGCATGAGAGCATCGCGATTAGAACAGCCGGCTGAACTTGACTCAAGACACAAGTGGAAAAATAGGTTAGGTTGGAATTTTAACTTTTGTAAACTGGAAATTTGAAATAACATGCCATGCTTCACTGTACCAGATGAATTTCAGTCCTACAGAGCCTTCATAATGTAACCAGATCAGTGAAAGACAACAGCAACAAATACAGTTCAGATCAGGCACTTGGCAAAAACGTTTGAGTCGCCAACAACGCAGCACAGATAATCTGTGTCGTCCAAAACTGACGACTCAACTCTTGTGACTTGCTTTAACAGACAAGCCACCGTAATGAGTCTAAAACAAAGCCCCCTTCAAATTGAGACATGACAACATTTACCACTACAACAATGCACAATGTCATAAAACCTATGGCACACAATAGGAGGGAAAGTAGTCATTAGACATACGGTTAACTACGACATCATTTCTGAACACTGAGACTTGTGTCTCGCCCTGAAACGTTTCCTATTAAAGTCAAAATCCTTCAGTATCTAGGAGACAGTCTTGAGTTAAAGCAGTTTCAAGTAAGTTATACATTCAAACTTCTGGATAGACAGCAAACAAAAAAATAAATCACAAGAAAAAAATACCCGCATATATATTTATGTAAAATAAAATACAACTACAGTAGTTATATCAAGTTCAACTAAGAATAACACTTGAATCGTTCCGATCAGGAGAGAGCTGCATGAAAATTCAACCAGTCTAAGCAGAATTCTAAAGGTTTCCCAGAATATTGATTGTACCTCATTCACAAAAGGAGACATTCAAAGAGAGAGTTCAGGTAATAAACTGGCCGATGGCTAAACCAGGAGGCCTAATTGACTGCAATTTTACCCTCCTCCATAAAATGAGGGAACTGGGACTTTGGCACACTATCAGAGCTGTTCTTCTCAATTTCAGCCACCGAGGCGGGCAGGCCAGAGTGGGACCCGTCCATCTTCATGAGGCCTCCAGTGGATCCGATGAGAGGGCCACCGGCAGGGCTCCCAGGGAGCGGGATGCCACCTCCCTGGATGACAGAAATTTCATTGTTCTTCATGGTCAGGCCACCACTGAAAGCGGCAGCGTACTGGTTCCACAGAGATGGGTCGAAGCTCATGGGTGGAGCACCCAGTTCTTTTGGAGCTTGCATCATTTCTGGCAACATCTGAGCCTCTGCACTCATCGCCATCAGGGTCAAGGGATTGTCCAGAGATAGACGCTGACCACGGCGTGAGGAGTTGTTCCACATGTGAGTGCCAATATGCACCTGGAAAACAAAAAGAGAAGTTCAGTTACAATCAGTCCAAACCGTGGCTCCATCATTTTAAGATGGAGCCTCAGAGACTTTTAGAAAATAAATGCAGAAAAGATGAGACTGTGTTTATGCAATCACTACATTAGCTCTCCCTGAATTATATTGATGATTTGGAACGTTTATTCCCCAATATTGGTCTCTAATAATCCATCAGACAGGTTATATTTCAAAGTACATAGTTTGAGTCAGTGACTGGAGACGAACCTTAAGATTCCCCTTGGTGGTGAAGGCCCTGCCACAGATGTTGCAGGCAAAGGGCTTCTCCCCTGTATGAGTGCGCTCGTGGATCTGCAAGGCACTGGCCGATGAGAAGTTCTTGCCGCAGACGTTACACACATGCTGCTTGGATGATCGTCGAGATGTGGAGGTGATGGAAGAGGCCATGGCTGTTCCCTGAGGCATGTGAGAGCTGAACATACTGTGAGGGCCTAAAGGATTCTCTGAGGGGATCTTCATCTCCAAACTGGCCAGGCTTGATGGCATCCTCATGAAGGACATGTTACTAGGAACTGTTGAGGAACCCAGGAGAGGAAAATTAGATCTTAATATTTAACGTGACAGCGTTAAACTTACTTTATTTCAAGGCTGTAAAACTCACCATAGTCTCCGTTGGTGAAAGGCATGCCAGGCTCTTCTTTAATGGCTTTGGGGGTGAAGTTGCTGGATGCTGTGAGGTCAAGGGCTCCACTTGACTCTGTGCCCTCTTGAGTGCCACCATCAGGCTCTGGTCTCGGTCCACTACAGGTGAAGTCATCGACAGCAGACTCCGGTGACTTGCTGCTGCTCGTATTGTTGAGTGGAGAGGAGGAATGAAAAGACGTGGCCGAGTCAGAAATGGCAGGACTGCGGCCATTCTGATATTCCTGCTCTCTTGGAGCTGAAGGGGATTCTTTGGACGTGACCTCACTCTCTGAAGCGGTGCTGCTCTGTCGTTTCAGTGCAAGAGCAGAGGTGAGGTTCTTCAGAACATCTAGGCTGGAAAAAGCAGCAGGCTTCTGCTGTTGTTCCTCAGGGGCAGATGGGAGTAAGTCTAAGGTGTCGTTTGGCTTCTGGGAGTTCAGCTCTGGCTCACGATCCTCCATGCTTGCTTCAAACCCATTGGTGTCCAGGGGCTTCTCCTCTGGTAGATTTTGCTCCATTGCTTCTGCTGCTTCAAACTGGTTTTCTGGGACTGGGGTGTTGGGGATCTGCCCACCCATGTGCATGCGGATGTGCTGCTGCAGAACCACAGCATTAGTGAACTTCTTCTGGCAGATGGGACAGGAGTGCTGCATCTTCAGAGGAGTGTTGGCCCTGTGCACTCCATAATGAGCCTTGAGGTTACCTTTGGTGGAGAACGCCCGGCCACAGATTTTGCACTTGTAGGGCCTCTCTCCAGTGTGTGTGCGGTAGTGCATCTTGAGTGAGCTCTGGCAGCTGAGCACCCTGTGGCATATTACACACTCATTGGGATCATTGGTCTTCTTTTCCAGGCCATCAACCATTTGCTGAAGTTTGGCTGTTCCAGAGCCATGTTCCCCTGGGAAAGAGTTACCATTCATGTGATGCATTGGTCCAAACAGTTCTTTAGCATCCTTCTGATTGTGTCCTGCCTCTTGACCAAACACAGACGGAGTGCCATCACCTGTGGATGGCGAGGGTCTCTGTGAAAATGGGTCCCCTCCAAAGCTATCAAAGGTCGACTTGAATCCAGGTATGGGTGATGGCTGGAATCCAGCTGCAGGATGGGCTAGGATAGGTTTGATTTCAGACTCATCCACAGGTATAGACATTCCAAATGGAATTCCATTGCTGGTGGAAATATTGTCAAGGTGCTCTGGCACAGGATGAGGGTTCATGGTAATGTTTGGGTACTTCTCTTTATGTCGCTGGAAATGCACTTTGAGGTTTCCTTTGGTTGTAAAGCGGTTTCCACAAATGTTACACTTAAAGGGCCTCTCGCCAGTGTGCGAGCGCAAGTGGATCTGGAGCGCGCTGTCATTGCCAAAGGTCTTGCCACAGTACTTACACTTGTGCTTGTATAACGGGTCTCCATTCTTTGCCTCCGGGGGGAGGTTCAGCATCTTCGTCTTCACTTTCTTGGAGGATTCTTGAATACCATTGAAGGAGCTTGGGAAACCCATAACACCCGGTGACTGGGGCAGCAGCGCTGGTAAACGGCTGGCCAGATCTGGAATGCCCTTCAAAATGTCTGTTTTAGAAGTCACTGAACCGACTCCTGCAGGCAGAGAGGCCGAGATGCCAGCGGGCAGAGGGACTTTACCTTGCTTCATCGTCTCCACAGAAAGGCTCTGGCTACCGGTCCTCTTTCCTATCAGGGCTGCTGCGGCGGAAAGCTGTTGGGAGAGATGTGCACCGAGGGCTTTCAGGGGGTCCATTGCTGCCCCGACAGATCCCTGGAGACAATGCGGAGTCATCATAGCCACCTGGATCCGAATCTGTTCCGTGAGCTGGATCTGCTGCAGCTGCTGTTGTTGGAGGCAAACCAACTGTTCCAATATCATCGGGATGGTCTGTGCGGCCTCCTGCGACGAGCTCAGCGATAAGCTGCTTGAAGAATGTTGCGAGACAGCAACTTTAGTGTCTGCCATGGTTTCAAGAGTGACGTTTGAATCTTGCATTTGGGGTGAGGGGTTGAAAGTCATTGCAGGGCTGCCAGACATGTCTGCATGGTCCTGTTGTCCCGAGTCATCTGCATTCATGCTCGACTCCTCCTCCGTTCTCTCCAGATGGTCTGCATTAACATTTGATAGGGAATGACTACTGGACTGGCTGTCGTCGTGGTCGCTGGCAAGACCCTCGGGAGAGCCTGGTGAATATTCCTCGGGCACTTCGTTTCCGTCTCCATCTTTCATGATGACCACTCGCTGACTTTTAGTGCAATTTTTCTCATGTTCGACAAACTCTGCTTCATCAAAGAACTCAGCACAACACTTGCTGCAGACTTTGGTCTCATCCAGCCGGAACCTCTTCATGTCATTTCCAGCCTCCTCAGCTTGATCTTCCCGCGGTATCCCTGGAACAACACAACAGTATTTTATTAATACTGCAGTTACGATAAAAGACCAATACACAGATGAACACAAAAGACCTAAGCTAGTCAGACACTTAGATATGTTTCAAGGAGTATATGAATCTGGTAATAAAAAGGTTTCAATTGAACATTTGTTGTTTATTGAGTACATTATGCTTTAAAACTTTCTATGTCACAGCATTGGACTGTACAGGGCCTCTGATTCGCCTATTGGCTGCAGGGCCAGCAGAGGGCAATCATCTACATTTGACACCACCAGAGCACTGTCCAGGAAGACAAAGAGCCAAAGGGCATTAAATTACTGAGTTTCTGAAATCAGCCCCCCCAACCTCTTGCTAAAATATCAGCTCTGTTTCAGGCACCACATGTGGGGGGCAACACTTCTGACCAGTTACTCAAAACCACGGAGCAGTAAAAAGTTCAGCTCATCAACACACTCTGGACATCCATCAACTTTTACTCTGCATTTTATGTCCCAGGTGTAAGTAGAAGACAAACATGAGCTAAAAGAAAATGAGGTAATCTTATGTTGATTACCTTAAAGTATTCTCACAGCCCGTGAAAGCCTGATAAGTGAGCTTTTTAATTTGTCTGCTAACCAAGAGGCCATTTCACAACTGGGTGTATTGTTAAATGCTAATGCCCCAGAGAAAGGGGGTGGGCCACCTGTTTGCATTTGCCCAAGGAAACTGTTGGACTTGTTAATTGCTCACCAGGAGGTATCACACAAACAAAGTTTCAAACTGCATCACATTTTCATCCATGGAGCCCCATCACGCTGCACCAGGCTCAGGCAGACGGCCACTCATTTGCGCACAGTGCGCGGAGCCGCTCTTATCTGCTGCGCACTTCGATGGATGAGTTCAAACAAAGTGTAGCAGCAGAGTAAAGGACTATTTGCTTTCATTCGAACAAGAAAAATATCTAATCTGGATGAAATGAGGCGGCGCCGCAGAAGCCTGACCTGCGTCTGTGCACCTCCACCGGGTCCATGACACGAGGTCACGCCAAACATTCAGGGCCGCGACACTAAATCATACATTTCCGCACACGAGGATCCTCAGATCTGCACATTCAACCACCGGTGATATCTGCTTTCTCCCCCCACCCCACCCCCACCCATTTCAAAAAGGTGGGCTCGTTCTACAACAACGCTGGAACTTGCATATGGCAACACCAAAACGCACCCCCACCCGCTCTCCACAAAAAGGCCAGGGCTCCATCCCCCACCTCCCCACATATGTACGAAAGGAAACAGTCATGCATTAAACTGGGGGATTTATTGCCTTCAGGTCAGCTCACTCCAGAGTCACATTTCAGACACTTCTGGGGCACCTTTGTTCAAAAACTCGCTCACACAAATGACCAAATCCCAAATTTTGGAAACCAAGACATGTAAAAGAGCGAGTTAAATGTTAATCAGAAATCCGGATATTACCTGATCCACACGAGCAGAAAACTTTACGCAGCGATATTTCCCACTTATTCAAAGTGATATTTCATGATCAATGAGTCCACTCAAATCAGGTGGACGGAATTAACAACGTCGATCTTTAACACGAAGCTTCAAAACATCTGTTTCCAGTGTGTGAGGATAAAGAAATGAAATCACGCGTCAATTAAGGTGAATGTTTTTTGGGTTTTTTTTTTTTTAAAGTCAGCGTCTTCGACCTCAACCCCAGAGGAGACGGAACTAACCGGTGGATGTGGATCAAACCCTCGCTCTGAATTAAGTTAAAACCTCACAGAGTTTTAAAAGCGGCACCTGTATCCACAACAGATTCAACGCACGCGTCGCAGCCTCGTCCCTCTAAGTCGAGCTCAACAGGTCAAAGAGCGATGTCACAAACTTCCCCAGATTAAAACCCCGTTTGCTTTGGAAACACAAGCAATGGCGCAGGACGCAAGTTCCCCAGCGCTCCCCCTTTCTCCCCCTCTCTCCCTCTCTCTCTCCTTTACGCGTGAGAGCCAGCGTTCTGTGCGTAAAACTCACCGTTTTCTGCCGAGCCGGGCTCGTCGGAGTTGATGTGCTGCGGCTTGGCTTGCTTGCGCCTCGACATGGTGCAACAACCATCAGGGGCGAGGAGCCACGAACAGATTTCACCCTCTGCCCTTCTTCAGCGAATTCTTGTGCGTGGAAAAATTGGCCCCCCTCGAGTGGAAATGCGCATGTCGACGTAATTATTATTATCAATAATGCATTGCGATTTATCACGGTGGCCCGACAGCTGATTGGCTCCGGACCAAGTGCTCGCACATTATTCAAATGCTCTGCCCATTGATTGAGCGCGGCGCGGGGCGGGAGGAGCCCTGCGAGTGGCCGGGGCTCGGGATGGAGGCTGGGTCAGTAACACCGCCACTCATCGCTCGGCTCCCTGTGCACGACGAGGTAGAACGCTCAACTAAAAAAAAAAAAGGGAGGTGTGCATCTTCTGTCCCCCAGACATCTTGGTCTCCAGCTGTTCAACTCTGTGCGGCCCTGGCTTTAGTTTTATTTCCCTCAAACCACCTGAATCTGAGAAGAAAAAGTCCTCCTCCATCACATGGTTCGTTGAAGCTCTCACCTGCATTCAACATGTCCCCACCATCAGTCCCTTTACATTAGGTTTGATACGGTTTATTATTTATGTCTTTATCAGGATCTCCATGAACACCACCATCCAATCAGCCGCCTCAAGATTTCACATTGAAAACCCTTTCTCCTCCTCACGCTTTACTAGTCGTTCTTAAGATGTCTTATAATAAACTCAAACTTTTATTTGCTCTAAGGAACACACGGTTATTATATTCCTACTGTCAGGTGATCAGTTCATCTATTTTCTGTTATTTTGCTAATGCTGCTAATGAAGTTATAGTATTTATTCTTCATATATTCTTCATCTATCTACAGGAGGTAGATAGATCGATATAGGATGACATGTTTTTGTTTTTATGTTCATCGCTCCGCCTCTGTGCAAATGCAGTCAACCGTTGATAAATTTCCGGGTACACTATGTACAGTGGAGGTGTGTATACAAATATACTTTAACTCTGTTTGCACAAATTTAAATCTATATGATGCCTGTTTGCAGAAGGCATGAGAAACAAACAGACTCAAACCCTGCGTGTTGTTTTGTGCGCTCTGTCCCACGTACACATATTTCCGGGGCGGCGCCTGTTGATGATGCCTCTGATCAAGCCTACTTCAGCCAGTCAGGGCTCATCCTCTGGGGACAAACAATCGCACACATGAGCCCTGACCGTAGATTAATAAAAGAAATGAGCCAGTGCTCTGATGCCGCGAACGGTTCATTTTTATAAAACATTTCTCGAAAAATGAACGCAGATGTTTTGACGTTAAAGAAACAAACAGACACAGGGAAAAACAGCAGTGGTTGTTTCTGTCTGCAGCTGTTTGTTTTGTTGTGTTGGGGCATGATTTATTAAAAAGGCTGAATCTCAACCAGATGACGTCCAGGAAATGTGACAAACATTGCGACTCTTCAGCCTAATGGGAAACAAAGGTGTTTGTGCTGCCGTGAGGGAGATGCTGGAACCATCAACACTCGCCTTGTGGACACGGTTTGTGAACCAAAAACATTCCAGGAAGTTCACCACACATGAGCGACGAGAGTTTACACCAGTTGAAAAGCTTTATTCCAACAAACAGCCGTCGCCACCTCCTGTTTGGGCTCAACAATGAGCTGACATGACATCATGTCACGTGG
This sequence comes from Pseudorhombus dupliciocellatus, assembly GCA_016785235.1. Lineage (NCBI taxonomy): Eukaryota > Metazoa > Chordata > Actinopteri > Pleuronectiformes > Paralichthyidae > Pseudorhombus > Pseudorhombus dupliciocellatus. The sequence goes on from JAFBJW010000168.1 coordinate 679,695, forward strand.
TGACGAGGCAAAAATCAATCACTTTTCCTCATATGTTAAATCTCTGGTTCTGCTGCACGTTTTCATGTGTCCAGAACAGCTACGTCTTTTTTAACTTGTACTTTTCATTTTCAGGATTTGTAGTTGTAGGAACGTGATGAACCACGTCCCACAGAGGAGTCAGCTAAGACTCCATTTTAGAGCTTGGAATTGTATAGCCCGAAAAACAATCAAGTACTTGTTTGTCTCTTTCACAATAATGCAGTACCTGTAGTATATTTATTCATCTAATCTCTTCAATCAAATGTATTTCTAAGGCACATTTCAGAAACAATAGAGATGAAAAGATGAATCCAAGTGTGGAAAATGTTTAAAAGAACATTATGAATGTGTTGATTGATGGCTCGTTGAGAGAACTGTTCAATGATATCGTAATTCCACGCCTTTAATGGAATGAGTAGGTTTGATTATAATTCAATCACATTCAGGAAGTTTCAATCTTTTACTATGAGACTTTCAGAGAAACTCTCCTGTAACAGTCCCTCTAATTTTCATTATTTAGGATACAAACACTAACTGAAAATGAAAACAGTTCAGTTCAACCAACCATTAAAAGGATTCATTTAGGTCATTTTCTAAACAACTGTCCGTGATGGCGGCCTCCTCACAGGTGACTGATGTGAGTTATTCCAAGTGCAATATATTTATTTACACTCTGCTGTCGTGCTCACTCTCTACTGTATATTGTATATTACATTCTTACTTTATCCCACTGTAAATATTTTTATATTTTTTTATCATATTGCTAGAACATTTTGTTAGCATTTTTTTAGCACCACCAGAGTTGTCTTCTTAATTTTTAAATTTCATTAAACATTATGTATAATGACAATAAAAACATTCTATTCTCTATATAATCCAACAGCTGATAAGTGCGAGACAAAGACAAGCCAATATATTTAGATAAACAAATGTCCTTTAAGGGCTGAAGGTGGAAAAAAAGAGGGGAGGTGCGTCTAGACGCTTTATTGCCCCAATAACAAACTATGTTTGAATACTCTGCCCCTTCCACGTTCAATCTGAGCAACTCAAACTGTGCGCGCTCGTAAAAGTGCAGCGTGTGGGAACCAGTGGGATGCCGGCCGCACCGCCGGTGAACAGAGCGAGAACGCAGATTCAGTCAGAACAACATGAAGGCGATGAAACTGAAAGTCAACATGGCTGCTCTGCCTCACAAACCCACGGTCCTTGACTTCCCTCTCACACGTTCTGATCATTTGCCAGTGGTCAGCCTCAGTTATTAACGTTTCTTCTTATTTTTTCTGAGAGGTGACCCGTGGCAGCGAGCGCATGGAGCGAACACAATGCCGTGTCCTTGACCAGGCAACAATAGTCAACCTACATGGGTTGGCATCTTCACAACAGGCCAACAGGGCGACCTTCAAGGCGTGTTCTTTATATTTTCTCCACCCTGACCAGATTCCTCCAGGAGTTTACAGGAGAGAATGCAACGAGTCACGTTAACTTCCACAGATGTGTCATTTGCTGCACTTTACGACGACCTTGCAGCGGACCAACAATGACGGCCCCGACACTTGCCGAGGGATTGTGGGATTGCGGATTGAGCGTGTGTTCTTTAGGACTCCCTGAAAGATGAAAGGCCCCAGAGCAACTTGGGAACAGGAGCGGTTTCACATGAGTGTGACAACGAGCGCCATGTTTTCTTTTTTTAATAAAAGTGTCTGATTTCCCCATCGGAGGACAGAAAGAGAAGAAGACGACTCTAAAGTTTGTTTTTACAGTGACCTCCGGAACAAGGGCTGAAACAAGATTTTCTGACAATTTCTTTAAGACAGAAAACTCAGTCGATTTAAAGGTTATTTGTGCTTAGAAACCACAGCTGAGACAAACCACTGGTATGTTATTAAACTCAGAATGTTGTTCTTAAACACCTTTATGGAAATGCAGAGTCACACACACTGAAGTTTTTCAGTTTTCAGAAGAGAATACAATAAAATAGAAAGTCCTCCTTTAGTCCCACAATGGGGGAAATGTAGTTTCTGTATAAACTCCTGAAAACGCAGCCTCTCACCAGTCCACAAATGCTCCTCATCAGAGAGTTGACTGGATCTGCCTGATGATTTGATCCCCCCCCCCCCCCCCCCCCCTCATAAATAAGGTCATTGCCCCCCAACAGTCATAAATAAGGTCATTGAGCCCAAACAAAGGACAAAGGGGGAAAGGGTTTCCACTTGATTCCCAGGGAAAGCGTAGTAAAGTACTGCAGAGGACACACCGATGAAACCGTCCCTGTGACCGTCGCTTGATATTTGGACGACCTGCGTTTTCCGTCCGCTGACATTCGTCATCTCACAAAACACACTCCTCTCACTGGAGATCGATGCATCTTGTTTTCCTGCGAGCACGTCGTGAAGACTTTTCACCGATTCCCCCCATGGCACTCCGTCCACAGCGATTATCTAAACACAGCATTATCTAGCAAACGCAAGTGTGGAGGCTCTGGGCAATTACTGTAGCGTCAGACTGTTTTCATTATTGATCAGCAAACACCCTTTCAAACGTCCTCCTTTTTATGAACGCATGTTTTTAGCCCTTTGTTCGCCCACATCAGCCTAGAATAGAGACTGAGGGCATCGAGGTGAAAGGTATTGGATGTTTGTCTGCTGCACCAATATTGTTTTTCACCCATTGAAGGCTGCGGTTTCAAAAAAAAAAAAAAAGGATAAACCTGCTTGACGCACAGGAACACAACTTTCTGCAATAACTTCAGAGTTCTAAAGAATTTGTTTGCTTGTTTTACATCCATGCACTTAAAGGGTTGTGAAGTTTTGTCTGAGGCTGAGAATACATGTACTTCAAATATTTCTAGGTTTTACACCAATAAAACATGTTTTGTTGAATCTTCAACGACAGCGAAGATGAAATATTGAAAACTGTAAAAAAGAAACTTGCAATTTTTCTGGAAGCAAATCCAAATTGAAGTCAATGTCCGGATCATCCCAAAGAGCTTTTAAAAAGTGGAGAAAATCAAATCATTTGCATGTTAATAGTTTGGCTGCAGTGGCTCGTAGCACCTGGGTGAAACAGGACGTTTGGAGAATGAGCGTCTTTAAACCAGATCTGTGAGCCGGGAGATAACAAGATGACTGCTTATTTGTCTCACACCGTCGACTGAGGAGGGCTGGGGGGTTGGGGCAGGAGGAAACTAGGTGCCGGAGCATTCCACAAACAACTTGTGCTCCGGCCGTGGATGATTGTTCATGGGGGAAATTTGGTTTGAGCTCTGCGTCTCTCAGAGATTATTGAAGCTGGTAACATTTCCACACAGATGAGGGCGAGACAGGGAGGAAGCTAACAGAGGTTTACAGAGGTTTATAGAACAGTGCAATGTCCTCTGTGTGTATGTGTGTGTGGTGCAGCGGGTGAGGGGAGAGATCAGTGGCCCACACATGGCTGTAATTTAATGGAGAATTGCCCAGTGGTTCCTGTGCAGAGGTAAACACAGCAATAGTCGGGCTTTTGTTGTTGCGTGGCTACGACAACTGCCTCCATCAATAAACAATAGAGTGTTGGGAATCAAGAGAACCCCACTGGGCCCACTTCTCACTCCCATCAGCCCCGCGGTGAGTCAATGAAGACGCTTTTCACAGGGAGAGAGAGGTAAATAAAACTTTTACAAATGTTTCCAAAAGAAGGGGAGCAAAGCTCTGTTTTATCTGATTTGAATTTTTGCGGATGAAGACGTCAAACTTGAAGAATTTGAGACACAATAAACAAAGAGATAGGCCGAGCTCAGCAGTCACCATCAAGCTGTGAGTCAACAGGGGGGCCAATCCTTCAAAATCTGAGATCCAATCTGGGCCAGGGTCATAAACATTTACAGGGTGGGAAGTCCCGAGCCGAGGGGCTGCAGGACATCAGTCCTCCCTCACTTCTAATTAGCTTATGAGAATGGAACACTTACACAAAAGCAATTCTGCCCACTCCTGCCTCGACACGTCTTCATCTCAGATGAGGACGCTGGGGTCGTATATCCGGCAGATGAAAGACCACGATGCAGCTCTGTCAGTGAGAATATTTCAAACCAAGCGTTGTAATTACTCAACATCCATTTGGTCTTTATTGCATTTCCTCTGAAGTTGAACTAAAAAGATTTTCACCATTAAATAAAATGTTTTTCATGTTTTGTTTTAAATATATTTTTAATAATTCAGCTTTTGGTATTTAAAACACATGAATGCAAACTCTGAGATCCACGGATGTAATTTTCTAACACATTTTCTAACAAACACGAGGACGTTTGTTTTTACAGAATGTGAAATGTTGGTTCAGAGGGAGGCCGACACATGTTGGGCTCGTTCACTGACGGAGGAAGGTCCGAGGAGCCAGATGGAAAAGTGACTCCAGCAAAAACGATGACACGCTGATGAATGAAGCACACACACGCTAAGATTTGCAGTGCTCATATTCAGAACAAAGAATATTATGAAATTTTATTCCCATGTAGACAATATTAATCAGGTTAATTTCAGAATAATAGTGTCCATGTGATAAATAGACTTTGAAAGCTCTCCTCCCCTCTGAAGAGCCCGCGGGGGCACAAATGAAGAATAAAGCCCTTGACAGTGAATGTGGTCGTTGCTGTGGAGGCTGAGGGACACCTGGTGGGTCCGGCCTCCTCCTCCCTGTAGGTTTACAGCAGCCATTGACAGAGACAGCTGCGGACCTCAGGAGCATTGCCGGCCTTCTGAGACGCCTGAAAGACAAACTCCTGATCCCCTCGGCCTGCGCCTGTGTCTGGAGTCACTCCTCCTGGAAGACGTCGTAACTTTGAACCCTTGAAAACGTGAATTTCTCTTCGATTGATTTCAGGTTTGGTTTGGTGTAAAAACAAGTTCACCAAACCTCACCAAGCGTGTTTGCTTTCCGGCTCCTTATCGTCGGTTTAAAGACTCCTAGCCGCCGCCGCCGTCATGCGTGTTGTGCAGGGACATGGACATGTGTAGTATTTTGGTTGCTATAGCAACCACAGAAATGGCTTCTCTGCTTAACAATGATCGGATAGGCCTTGGGGAGTCCCATTGGCCACCAACACCGCCACCCTCCCCTCCTCCTCCCTACACACCCACATCTGCTGGCCCCCCCCCTCCCACACACACACACACACTCAGAGGATGTTCTGCCGATTATTTTCTGTCCTGCTTGGCCCTTTCACAACTGACAGGCTGAGAGAATGAGAAAGAAATTTGGTATTCTGGCAACATCTGTCCAGGAACTGTGACATGGTTGATAGGAAATAGCGGGGGGGGGCGGGGGGGGGGTGCTGGAGTGGGGGGGGGGGGGGGGTGCTGGAGTTATTCAGCCCAGCGGGGGTGAAAGTGTGTGACAAACGGTAGGGTTTGAAACAGGCAAACAAATCCAGAGGAAGTGCCAGAATCTTCCAGCTGGACAGGCGGCAAATGATCATCAGGAAGTAAGATATTTTAGTTGTACTTGAAAATAAAATGAGAGGGAACTGACGCAGCAGGTGGACAAACAGAGAGATTCACTTCAGCGCTGATGAAAACAACAACAAAACAATGAGCTGCATTTGTTTGTTTTTAATGACTGTTTTTGTTTTTCTTCACAAAAAGTTGCTGGAAAAGTTCCATTTCTTTGAAAATACTGAGCAGAACTCATGTGAGTGTGTTTGTGTGTGTGTCCGTGAGGGGGGGGGGGGGGGGGGGAACTTTTTTTCTGGGGGGGGGGGGGGGGGGGGGGGGGGGGGCAACTGTAATTCGCAAGTTAGACAAAAAGGAGAAAACCCAAAGACTGTCTTTGTCCCGAGTCACGGTTGAATTGGATGGAAGCCACCTGCCAGTCTGCAGCGAGGGACATACTCACTGAGGAGGAGGACAAATCTGAAGTAAGATCAACCCTCATTAGTCCCAATAAATAATAGTAATAATAAGTAAACAAAGGAGAAATGACAGATACACTGTGAGCAGCAGGTATGAAATGGAAAAGAAAAATCATCATCATCATCAGGACGACACAGAATAAATATTCAAGTTTCACTCAGATTGAAAAGTTTAGCTACAATTAAACCTTAAAATCTCTGACAAACATAAACAGAAGGTCTCATAGTGTTTGTTTTGTTTTATCAGTTTCCTTCAATCAATAAAGCTGGAAATCTCAGCCCGTCCAAACTCGTAGGACTTGTTTGAGTCCCCGTGTCGTTCAACAAGTCTCGCATTGATCAATAACTGCTGTCCTCCCAGGTAAGCCCCCCCCACCACCCCCACCCCTCAGAATCGCACTCACACAGGGACAAACAAAACCCAGAGTCAGGCCGGAGCTTTCTTCATACATCGTGACCGCTGATGCATTTACAAGTGAGAGAGAAAAGAGGAGGGGGGGGGGGTCCTGTCCGAGGAGGGCTCCCAAACCCCCACATCCATATTGATTAAACAAATTTGCCACAAATCATTTTACAAATGCCCAGCGGGGGGCTTTAGCCTCTGGTGGAAATATCCCATTCAGCGCGGGTCCTCCCCCGCCGGGCTGCAGCCTCGACTCTTGGCTCGTTTAAGCGTGCTGACAGCCTCTGATCCTCTGGCCATCTGCAGGGTGGGCTGACCGGCGCTCAGGGGCCTTTGTGTTCAAACTTCAGGAGATTTAACAGTGAAACTGAAAAAAGAAACACTCTGCGGTGAAGGCTCACCGCTTCTAGCTCATTTGCAAGACACTGTCAAACTGTGGAGCTGACCTCGGCTCCTGGAGGGGAACGTGTTGATCAACTTCTTTTCCTCTGGACATTTACTGAAATATTATAAAAAACAACAGGAAACAAATGGCGTCCTGTACGGCTCACTGTCATTCCAGGTGAGCACTGGCCCCGCCTCCCTCACCTGCACGCTCTTCATTGAAAATGGGTGGAGACAAAGCAACGCTGTGTGTGAGTGCATCAGTCCAGAAAATAAAATTTTAGTTATTTTTTTGGTTTAGATCTGTAATATTTTACCTTCATCAGGTCAATTGAAAACAAACAAAAAAAATGGTCAAAGAAAAAGCGGCGGCGAATATGTGAAGGCTTGAGCTGATGTCCCGTAAACAACAACACGAGCAAACAAAACATCATGTCAGGTGCCCTTCAGATTGAAAACAGTTAAGAAATATTACCCATAATCCCTCCCCTGGCCCAGAGATGGGTTAATTAGCATAGACAAAACCCCTCATCAAGTGGAGGCGGAGCTCCCGCGGCCTGTTTTGGCTCTGTGTAAAAAGGGGCCGTCCCTTCCAGTCTCAACCTAACCTCAAACACATGGTCCGCCGCTATTATTTTAACTGCTTCCAGTGGCTTCAGATCTCGCCCGACCTCTGAGCGCAATCAGGAGAGGGCGCGGCCGCATTAAAGCCGAGCAGCCCGACGACAGCTTGGGTTACTCCCTCAGATACGACCAGAGCGACGATGCTCTCAGCCCTGCGTCGGGGCGGGGACTTTGGAAACGTAAACACCAGAAGCGAAGAGAAAAGTCAAATCGTTAGATATTTGAATGTCTTCGGTGCGTCTCCTCCTCCGTCTCATCTCTGGAAGCGATCAGGCTGCTGCCCATGCTCGCGTCAGAGCGGCGATGATGAGTGGGCTCCCAGGGAGAAGCTGAACACAGGTAATGCCTCCAACAGCTGTGGGAAGATTCGCCTGCATATCCAGGACCAGTGCTCCCAGTGTGGCTGCCAGAGGGGGAACCGGTTCTTTAGAATGAACTCACATAAAATCCTTCAGCATCAGATTCAGACAGACACACATCGAACATCAGCGTTGCATTCATGGGACCTCGATGTTGCCCGGCTCGACGGACGAGCCCCTGAGCGCTTCCCCAGAAACCCAATCCACCAAAACAGCCCATCGCTCATAAAGGCGCCACATGAGTGATGAGAGCCGAGCGAGTTACAGCGACCCTGGGACACACCCCCCCCCCTCCCCCCAACTCACAAATTCCACCTCTCTGCACTCGCCTGTGATCTCCAGCGATTGTTTGTAAAGATCTTTTTTTTTAAAGCACTGGTTTTTAAAACGACCATTAAAGACGCAGCAGCCCTTTCATTTCAGTCCTGACAGACACCTGCCCGTGACGTTAAATCAATGGCTTTTCTCTCGTGTGCTGTGGTTGCTATAGCGTCGGCTGCAGATGAACGACGCCGCTGATTCTGATAGAAAATTATGGCGTATTGAAACCCAGAGGATTGTAGGTCTAATGCACAAACGCGGGGCGTGTTTGGGGATGAATATGAAAAATAAAACAAAGTTCTTCTGGAGAAAACATGTCAAAGTGACCTTGTGGTGCAGCCCGTCCTCTCTGACGAGTCCAGAGGTTCGGCTCCGCTCACAATCAGATAAATATTCTACTCCACTCTTGCCTGCAGATTTTTCTCATAAAAAAAAAACCCCTTTGATAGTTTAGCCATCTGGCCGGAGCCAAAAAAAAAAAAAAAAGTCCTCATAAAAGAGGCCCAAATAAGGTCAGGGGTCACTCCCTCCCTAGGTCAGGGGCCCTGGAAGGTTGTTATAGTGGACTTTACTAAAGTTGTCAGCTCAGATCCCCTTGACAAATTAAAGCACAAATCAGATAAATATTCTACTCCACTCTTGCCTGCAGATTTTTCTCATAAAAAAAAAAACCCTTTGATAGTTTAGCCATCTGGCCGGAGCCAAAAAAAAAAAAAAAAGTCCTCATAAAAGAGGCCCAAATAAGGTCAGGGGTCACTCCCTCCCTAGGTCAGGGGCCCTGGAAGGTTGTTATAGTGGACTTTACTAAAGTTGTCAGCTCAGATCCCCTTGACAAATTAAAGCACATTCTTCTCTTTTTAACAAGTATTCCGTTACAGTCGGACTCCGCAGAAAGGAAGTGTTGCTCATACTTAGTTTCTTTGTTAAGGGGGGGGCTGCACAGATATGAAATATGAACCCACCCTGCAGGGGGACGGGTTGCAAACATTTAGAAACACACATCAATGCTCTTTCTGTCAGGAAAATATGAGGAATGCTTCTTTATTTTTTTCCAATCATTCAATCCGTCCGTGTCAAGGCCGCTCTTTGAACAGAGCGTGGTGGAGCAAACAGCCTTTACTCAACACGCCGTACATTAAAGGTGCAGCGACAGCCTGTCATTAACCCCGACCCGCCTGCGTCTGCGTCCAAACGTCCAGAGGATGAAAGACACATTCAGCCGGCCGCTGAGGATCTGCCCGTTAACACAAGGCAGACGCTGTGGAGTCCAGCAGGAGACACGTGAAGACGCTCTGCAGCTCGTCCCTCTGGTGTCAGACGCCGACGTGTGGTGCCGCTGGAGGGGACACGTGAACTCTGGAGCTGTTCCTCAGACATAAGCTCCAGAAGACTTCTGGGTCCACACGTGAAGAGCAGCTGAAGGTCCTTATCACGCAGGAATATTTCTGGAACACTCAGGTGGAGGGCGGAGCCTGGATGGAGCCGCTGGAGGCGGGGACAAGAATTATTAAACCTCTCGAATCTCATTGTCTTGACTTTTTAGATTTCCGTCTTGGTCTCAGTCTTTTGAGATATTTGAGCTTTTCCAGTCCCAGTCCAGTTCAGGTGGACGTCCATACCTCAGTGTGTTTCTGGACGCAGCTGAGAAGACAAGTTTGAAGCTCGGCTCTGAAATTCATCCCTCGACTTGTTGAGAGTCGTCTCCAACAGAACGGTGCCAAATTAATTTAAGAAAAAGTTCTCTGATAATATTTCATGGATCTTGGTGAAACATCACAATATCGTCTCTGTGTGTGATCGGGTACAGATCACAGACGTTGGGGTTTAGCGACACCAGAGAGAGTGGAGAACCCGACAGCCCGCATGTGGCTGTTGGACGCACAGGACAAAGGCGAGCGCTGTCCGCCACACAGCTGCTCGGACGGAGATTTGTCCTGCGCTCACTGTCTTACTCTTTAAAGAAGAAGAAGCTCTGGCTCCATGCTCCAGTCGCTCCCCTTAAGAGAGGAGCTGCTGGACGATGCATGGACGCCCGCGTCCAGTTTCAGGGGGAGAGAACCGGTCGGAGACGATGAGCTCCATTAAGCACGCCGAGGGAGTGGACGAGTCAAGATCAATCAGGGAAGCGGCTGCAGGTGGAGAGGCAGCGCCAGGCCCGCCCACAGTCAGTGTGCATGCTTGTGTAATAAAGGCCGATTTAAAATTCATAAATAATATTCAACAAATTCATCATCGTGTGAGAAATTATATAAACGTCACAAATGAATTTGACATTAAGAGGTTTTTCAATCTGCACAGTTTCTTTCTTTCCTTTTTATATGAGACAACATGTATTTCACAACCCGATCAGGACCTTTCTGTGTCTTCAGTTCTCCTAATTTGCAGATTGTTCTCATGACTGCTCTGATTTAACTTAAACTTCTCCAGCACTTTATTAGAAACTGGTGATTGCTCTTGGTCGCCCCTCTCACTGCGAGCACCTGTTGGGCCGTTTCTGACGTACGCCTCCGGGTCCGGAGCGGCGGGAGGATGTGACGTGGCTTCAGTGCCACAGCTTGCATGCCATGTGTGCAGCAGTGACGGTGTCCTCTTTGGAACAGGAATGCACCACGGTGGAATAATTGCCCTTACTCCTCTCTGGCCACTTAGTTAAAAGGGATTCAGATGGTTTGAGATCTCTCTCTCTCTCTCTCTCTCTCTCCACCACCCCTCCTCCCATGGGGCAGGGAGAGGAGGACAGCGTGAGGGGGGGGGGGTGGGTGTGTTTGACTTGGGAGAGCTGATTTTGGAAGAGGGGGGGTGGGGGTTACAGAAAAAAGGCCAAAGTGAGTTTCTTGCCTCCATTTTTCATCCTCACAGTTTCACTGATGCTTCAAACTCTGACACCACTTCAGGGAAAGATTCCCTCAGAGTAACTTTCCTAAAGAAAGCGTCTTGGATCATGGTGGCGTTAATGAAGTCACATGATCCACTCAGAGCGGCTCCTTGTCACCTCTGGTTGGGCCCGACGCCGGCTGCTGGGAGGTCCTGGTGGTCCACACCGCCGGCGTGGTGGTGGTGGTGGGACAAGTGAGTGCATGTGGCTGTGGCTTATCTAACGCCACACACACACACACACACACACACACGCCCTCTGCATGTGTTTAGTAAATCATGGACCAGCAAGCGCAACAGGTTTGAGAGCTTTGCAGTACGCGTTGCAGATAACATTTTTAAAAACTTGGTTTTGGGGGCCCGGGGTCTCAGTGTGGGAGTTTTGCTTGATTTTTTTTCAGGCTGGAAATATTTGAGTGTCTCAGAAACAAATCAGTCAAGTTTGTTAAGTTCAGAATTGTTTGAAATGAATGAATTTAAATAGAATTTTCCCATAAACTTCCTGCAGTTTACCAAACAGACTGGGGGCTGAGGTTAATTGAATTACTGCGTTGTCACTGGATCCCGATGTGTGGCTTCTATCTGTTTCATTACGGGTCTGTCACCTCCGGCGCTCTGCTATCATGCTCCTGTGATTTCCCCCTGCGAACCCACCCCCACCGTGAGGCTAATTAAAACAATTTCAAGGACAAAGGAGGAGAGCCCATTGTATCACACAACCAGCAGTGCAACGGATATGGTGCCGGAGGGGCACAGTTGTCGAGGATTAGCGGGCCTTTGCGGGCGCAGACGGACGCCTCGGCCACCAGGGAGGAGAGCGAGGGACCGTTTGCTGCAGATACAGTGAGGAGACATGACGTGAGACAGTGAGGAGGATGAATGAACGCAGAGGTGGCGATGGACCTGTTGCTCTGCAGCATCTCCAGGCTTTTATTTCAAGAGTCTTTGTTGTCATTATACATGATACCAGATGCAAGATAATGACATTTAAGTCATAAAGAGTAATCAGTTATCAGGTGTGGTGCAAAACAAACCCAGTCAGAGATAAATATGAATCTGTCCAAGAGGCCGACAAGTGAGTGTATTTATGAGAGAGAGAAAAAACACTCGGATCTTTTTTTTTTGCCACATTCCTGAGCCGTGCAGGGCCCGCCCCTTTCCTAAAGCACAGAGATCTGCTGGTGACAAATCTTCAGGCCGACTTCCTCTCCTTCCTTTCAACTCAAGTAACGGCTCAACGCACCGGCCTCCCTCCGCTCCTGACTCACATCCTCTGCCGTGTAACATTAACTCAGCCTGAGTAACCGTCTGAATATTACTCTGCGATACTCTGAAGGGAGAGCTGGATGGACGCCGAGCAGGGCCCTGACGGCGGAGGCGTTGACAGTGAGCGTCTCATCAGCGCTTTTAAGGCGTTGGTGTTATCTGCGCGGCCAGGCCGGACTTATCTGAGTGGAGGAACTGTATGTGAGCAGAAACAATGGGCCTGATTGAGTGCATTCCCCAGAAGGTGTTAGGTTACACAGGCCTGCTCTATTTAATAGATGATATCTGTCTGGGGGGGGGGGGGGTTGGTCACGTGATCTTTATCAGTCTGCTTTTTTTGAGAAATGGCTCATCGTCCATAACCCGACACGGGGTTGTGCTAACAGGAAGTAGCCCGAGGCCTTGAGCTGAGGTGAAGCCATGGGATTTTAATGACTCATAAGAATCAGCCACTGAAGTTTTCACCATTAGATATTTCAACTTTACAGCACGTCTTTAGACAGCACGTCTAAATTAAAAAAAAAAAAAGTGTTTTATTGATATTCGAATTCCCTCCCATAAGTGATTGTACACTGGTACAAAAGCCCCCGTACCCCCTACTTGATTTTTTTTTTAAAGCCACAATAATGCAATTAGCCTAACAAAGGAAATGGTAATCCATGAGCCAGTATGAGTGCATGGGTGGGGTGCATCTGTAATGACCCAGGAATGACTCTGAGGAATTTTCACACCAATAAGCTGCAGGAGAGAGAGAGAGAGAGAGAGAGAGAGAGCCAGACTCCAAGTGTGTTTGAGGCAGCACACGGTGCGAAAAGGTCTCAAATCAAAAGCCCACTTCCTGAGCTCCGGCCTCAGGTTGAAATGCAAACGATTCTAAAACACAAATAAGAAAATGCCAGCCTCCATTCACGGGGGCAGTGATCAGTGTTTACAGATATCACTTTGACACATTATCAGACCACCAGCAGCTTCATAGCTGGGGGTTGAATCCCTTATGCTAATAAAGCAGATGTCCACAGTCCTCTACACATTCCAGGCGGCCAATAAAAACAAAGCGTCTTTCTTCCTCAAGGAGCAGAGCCCCGTCTCCGACTGTCTCCAACAGTCACAAAGCTTCATATAAACATTGGCTGTTATGAGCGGCGGCGCTCGCTCCCTACCCCGCCACCGTCCACCAAGCAAGCGACCCGACCCCCCCCCCCCCCCCCCCCCCCCCCCCCCCCCCCCCCCTCGCCCCCCCCCGGAGTCTTCTCCGCTCATTTTGGGAGCGCTCTGCGTGTTTGGCCAAGGTGCGGGCCCTCGTCTGAAAACTTTCCATGACACTGGAAGTTTCGGGCCACGTCCCCGTGTCTCGGCTGTCCTCTGTGCCCGACTCCCGCCGGACTCATCAGCCATTGTTTCCCCCCGCACAGGCATTTATTATGTCACCGCAAACATAAGCTTTGTCCTCAGATGAAGGATCAGCCAGGGTTCGTGCCCTGAAGGGGTCAAACAAACAGCAAATATGGATGGCCGACGACTTAGATCTTGGGGTTGGGTTGACATTATGGTGGCAGGGAGATAATTTCATTTAAGGCCGAAGGGGACAGAGGCCACATTTTGTGATTTTACTAGGAGCAACTGAATAAGTGACTGTGGGTGGCGACATGTTATAAAAGCTCTGCATTAATCTTATCATCTCTCTCACCCTCCTCTTCACCATATCAAAATGAAAACAAGCACATTTCCTGCGCCTGTTGGTGAGCAGCGCTAAAAATGAACCGAGTTATCACTGGGAGGCAAAAATATTCACAGGAGGCACCTGAGATGATTAAAGTAAACCAGAGCAGATGTGAGAGAGAATGAAAATGTTTTTTGAGTCAAAAATGTGGAAACATACACGAGGAAGAGTTTTTAAACCCTCTCCTGTAAAGCTGCCGAATGTCAACAGCGTGGAGATTGATGCTGCCGCTTTTAAAAATGACGTCACATCCACGCTGCGTTTCTTTTTCCCCTCCTTGTTGAATAAGACTGAATTTGGCAGCAGTCGTATCTGTGAGCATTAAAAGCTTTGGAGGCAGGAAAGGTAAACACTGACCTAAGCGCACACACACACACACACACACACACTGACAATGGCTTGTATGTGTAAAGATCAGATTTCCATCATGTTTGTTTTCTTAGGATAAGGCATGTGTGAACAAAGAAAATAGTTTGCCTGCTCGCAGCCATCTGTTGAAACCAGTGGAATTTCTACAATTGAAAATAGTTTAGCTTTTTGTTACACAGTGATTTTTTGAATTGGCACCACACTTCCATTTATTTATTTAATGTACTGAATCAAGTTAAAAGTCTATCGTCTATCGACTCCAAACTAACCCAGCACACATTTTATATTATTGACAACCGACCACTCGCACCGTGACGACCGGCTGGTAAAGTAAACAAGCGCTGCAGCGCACAGAAAGTCACTGTCCTGCTCTCCAAACTATGAGAACGCGGAGAGAGAAAACACAAAGCAACATGCTGACATGTGAGAACGATCAGAGGTTGTCACAAAAAAAACCCCAGCATAAAAAAACAAATCCTGGACCCGCGCGCAGCTAAACCTGATGGCCCGAAGACCGACACTTATCCAGCGCTCCCAGCAGCAACTTACATCCCACAAAATATGGAATAAAAGAAAACAATTGAGTGATTGTTCCCCTTTGAATGCGTGGCACCGAGCGCACGGTCAAAACTCGCAAAACATTCATTTGTTTAGGGTTAGTGGCACAGAAACAGGGCAGGAAAACAATGGCCAAATGTCTTTGTTGCTCAATCACAAAAGCTGATAGCTGGTTATTTGCATTCACCAGATCACACTCAGCGCTCATTGCTAAACGTCGTTATAAAGGACATTGTTATAAAAGCCATGGGCTCGGCGCGGCAGGGCCGGAGATACTGTAGAGTCCCATTGTCACAGGAAAAGGGGACATTTATGAGCGTCCATGAGCGCGGCTCAAAACTCAACCCCAGCGCTCTGACCCCCGAGGACTGCTGCTAAAACTGCTGCTTTCAATCTTAAAAGAAAGAACAACAAAAGGGCCTGTCAGGGTAATACTTCCTGACAAGCCAAAGATAGACAAGAACAACAGCGTAAACACTGGAAAGCCAAATGAACACACACGGAAGCTGCCAGAAAACCAAACGTTGGGTTATTTCTTTAAAAAAAAAAAAAAAAAAAAAAAAAAACAGCAACAATAATGTAGGAGCAGCCTCCCGCAGAGTGCGACGCTATTGATTCCACTCTTCGGCACGTTAGCGGAATAATGTCTTCACAAATAATCACGCTGCTGCTTTCAGAAAAGCAAACAAAGGTGGTTTTTGTGAAGGGACTGATCACATCGTCTCGCTCTAGCATCTTGAATTTCTATCACACAGAGCAAAAAAAACAAAAACAACAAAAAAAAAAACAAGAGTTGAACAAAAGACAAGATAAAAGCCCCCAAACCTCACTTAAGATGTCAATAGTGTCACAGAGAGAAAAAAAAGATGCTTGCATCGGAAAACAAATCCATGTCAATACGTTGCCAATCAGTTAATTTCATTAAGGCATTCAATGCCATTTACTCTGGGGACGGCAAATTGCGTGCAAACAAAGCAAAGGTCAGAAATGTTTTGTGGAGGCGAGTGACAGATTGGATCTGGGAGAACAGTTTGCGCTCGGTGGCTGTCTGAGCGATTTATCACCAGCTCTGATGGGGGGAATTAACTGCAATACTAAATTCACTTAGGGCCATTTGACGTTTTCACGCCGTTTAAAGCGCCGGCTCTCGTCTCCTAATGGTCATGTGTGATCTGCCCCTGGTCGCCGTCCTCCTCTCACCCGGCGCTCTCTGGATCTGTTTATGTCCAGAAGGAAAGGCATCGCAATTTAGGATTTCTTTAAGCAGCTGTGAGTGGAAATTGCTTTTTGGGGAGACATTTATGACCCCATTCAAAGGCTGACGTCTCAAACACAGGAAGGAAGGAACTGAGAAAGGGCCATACAGTATCCAGAGATGTGTTTGGAGCGGCTGCTCCTCCTTTCTGAGGAGGAGGCGCTTCAAACACAGAGGGACGGAAACAGAGGTTAAGGGAATTCATGTTTTTGTGTTGTGTATTTTTGGGTGAAGCCAAACAGATGAAATACAGGAAATTCGTGTTTGAGTCACAGAGTCAGATACGATGATTCCAACATTTCCTTTGATTTATCTGGGAGTCATCATCAGATCTTGAATCCCTCAGGACGCTGATCTCAAAGATTGTGTTTGAACTGAAGGAGGCGGACTGTGTCTTTCTCCTTTATTTATAATTTCACCAAAGTAATTAAGCGTTTGCTTTGAGAACACTCAGCGCTCCTCGAGCAGATTTCTGCAGACGTTGCAGTGCGCAGAATAAGCTCTTAGCTCGGCTGTGATGTCACATATGGTCGGAGGTAGGGTGGAATGGGGTGGAGTGGGGGGGGGGTCCTCCTCCTCAAGAGTGCTCAGGATTAGTGCCTGGAAGTCTGCGAGATAATAGATCAAAGCCACACAGCGAGAGCCCTCCTTGCTTTTCCCACATGACGCCCATCTTCATAAGGGGATGGAATTCCAGGGGCATTTTTTTTTTTTCTCCCACAATTCCACCTGACGACTGAATATGGTTGGCAAATCACACGAAAAGTTCAAAATGGGTCACCGGTGATGCCAGAGATCAGAGGTCAGGGCACCATCGACCACAAAGAGGGACTGTGTGTTTTATTTTCCTTTGTTTTTTTAATAGTAATTAGTGAGATTTTATATGTATTTTAATTTTTTTATGAGCTATAACAGGAGGCGCCGCGATTATGTCATGATTTTAGGAGAAGGAAATCACAATGTAACAAGCATAAAGTTCTGGTTTAATGAGAAAAGAATAAAGAAAAATAACCAATAACGCTGCATGAAGCCACATCCAGCAGCTAACTAGCTTAGCTTATTGTAAACGCCGGCTCGACGTGCTGAAATCGGCCCGGTTCCCCCAGATGTTTGAAAACAAGTAGCTTGTTGCTCACGGTAGCTTCGGGCCATGCTTCTGATAAAACAAGCTGTTTCCAGTTATTTTGCTAAGCTAACAGATACAGCCATATACTTTGGGTATTTCTCTCTGAAACAGTGCATAATGTTTAATGAGCAGAGCAATAAAAAGTTTTATTACAAGACCACTCATGTGTCTGTTGTTGGGAACCTGAATGTCTTAGCTCAGAGGCTGGCTCAAAGACATGACAACAAGACGAGGCGCTGTCATTAAACACCAGTCAGACCCGATCCCGGGGTCAAAGTTCACATTCACGAAGCACAGACCAACTCTAAGGTGAATTCAAAGACTTCATTGGAGTTGTGCGTCTGCGTCAGGAGCCATTAGTGCAGAGGGCCGACAGAGACCAATCGATGGTCAACTGTTCGCAGGAGACGCTCGCTCGGGTCCAGCATTCACTCTCTGCACATACTAAGTGCTGAGGCCTGAGAGCAGAGATGACCAGAATAATGGACAGCACCAGCAAGACGGGCACTTTATTGAAAAATCTATTGGGAGAGCAACTCGGCTTTTAAGAAAATAAGGGGCTGATGTACAATTGACCGCTGCGTGGATTCAGGCTGAGGAGCAGGGAATGAATTTTTTTTTTTTTTTTTTTTAAATGAAGACAAAATTAAGGAAGTAAATTCAGAAAACAAGATCCACAGTGTAAGTAAATAATACGTTTTACTCTTATCGCTCTGCTGCCACCTAATGGACAAACAGGAGGGAGACAGGAGAGCAGCATTTCCAGACTTCATTCTTTTACACTTAGTATTTCATTGTAGGTTCATCAGAGATGCCTGCACGTTTTATAATTGAAAATAGAGCGTATGAAAGAACAGATGTGAATGATGAAATCTCTCATTCAACAGCTTTTCAGTGTTAAAATAGTCTGGAGCAATCTAACGCGCTACAATGACAATTCCTTATTCTAAAAATGTGGAAACTAGAGCAATTATATAGTAAACAATGTTGTTATCTTCAGTGGTTCATGATTAAATTACAAACTAAACACTGTTATTGGTCGATGGCCTGCACGGACGTCTCCTTCACAATAAGAGTTCTCTGAGGCTCAGTGTGGGATTCCCTCCAGTGAGTCTGTGTAGAGCGTGTGAGGAGTGAGCTGCTCGGGCTGAGCGGACACGATCAGCGGGACGCCATGGATGACCACGTTCTGTCCGTCCAGGCCCACATTCGGTGGCAGTAACGCGCCGTCCTCGGGGGCTAAGGCGCTCTCTTCAACCTTAACTGACATGCCCGGGTCAGGCGTGTCCCCCGGTGTTGTCGCGGTCGCTGTGACGGCCTTGGCCTCTGTCACCACCGTCACCTCCGTGCCGCCCTCCTGGATCAAGGCGTTGAGGCCGTCCAGTTCTGAGCAGGTGGTGATGAAAGTCTGCGTGCCGCCGCCGCTGGCGTCCTGGGTGGTGATGGCGGTCTGCAGCAGAGCCTGGTGGAGCGGGTTGTCGGCGTGCGCGGTGCCGAGCTGCGTCAGCAGAACCGTTTGAGGTTCGAGGGAAGACTCCGCAGTCGGGGATGCCCCCAGCGGTTGCAGAGGCGTCAGTAAGTTCACCTGCTGGATCATGGAGTTCACCACCATGTCCTGGTTCTCTGGGCTCAGCAGAACCATGTTGGTTTTACCCAGTCTGTCCACACCTGCTGGGACTAATGGGTTCTGCTGCCCCAATGGGTGAGATACGATGATTTTGAGCTGTGCGTTGCTGTAGGGAGCCATGGGGTCAGACGGGACGGGGACGTCCAGCTGGGCGGCGCTCTGAGGTGTGACCGGAACCAGGCTGACGGCGTCGGCCGGGCCGGAGAGCTGCAGCTGCAGCACGCTCTGAGTGTCTCTGTGCTGCTTTTTGTGGCTCCGCAGCGAGTCCTCCCGGACGAAGGTGGCGCTGCACGAGTCGCAGCTGAAGGCTCGGGCCGCGTCCAGCTTGGCCCGGTACCGGGAGCTGACGGGCTTGGGAGACTCCCCTCCGCCGCTTTTGCCCGCTCCCCTGCCACAGCTCTTCTCCGGCTTGTCCGAGTGGAACTTCTTCTTGTGGATGACGAGGTTGCTGCGCTGCTTGGAGGCAAAGCTGCAGAAGTCGCACCTGAAGGGCCGCTCCTCCGAGTGGATCCTCTCGTGGACTTTGAGCGCCCCCTTGCTGGAGCAGGAGTAGCTGCACTTGGCGCACCGCATGGGCTGCAGGGGCTGGTGCTCCCGCGTGTGCTGCCGCAGGGCCGTCTTGTTGGCGCACTGGAAGTCGCAGTGATCGCAGCGGAAGGAGTTCTCGGTGCCGTGTTTGATCTGAATGTGGGACTTGAGGTTGCCCTTCATGGCGCAGCGGTAATCGCAAAACTCACACTTGTAGGGCTTTTCACCGGAGTGGATCCGCACGTGTCTCTTTAGGTCCGAGTTGATTTTGAACTTGGCGTCACACTGCTGGCACTGGAACGGCGCGTCGCCTTTGGAAAATAAAAAGAAAGTAAAGCGTCAAAGACGGCTCAGCGATTCTTAGTCCCAGCAGCTCCTCACATCCCTTCCTCCCTCCTGTAAGAGCTAAATGGTGCATTGAACTAACGTGAATTGTTTTAGCTCCACCATGATGTCATTAATTGTGATTTATGGAGAGACAGATAACAGGAGAGAATAACAACATGCGGCAGAGGGTGCAGGACGTGCAGCTGCCTACCGGTGTGCGAGCGGAGGTGCACGGTGAGCTGACTGGAGTTGCGGCTGGCGTACGGGCAAATCTGGCATTTGAACGGCCGCTCGTCATAGTGGATGCGCAGGTGCTTCTTCAGGCTGCTGCTGTCGGCCGCCGCGTACGGGCAGTGCTTGCACTTGTGCGGCTTCTCGCCCGTGTGCAGGCGGCTGTGCATGTTGAGCTTGTCCCGCCGGCTGAAGCGCTTGTGGCACAGCTCACATTCGAACGGCTTCTCACCTGGAGGGGATGAGCAACTCGTGTCAACATCAACATGAATGTGGAGCTGGATAAATGTTTAATCATTCACACATGCATCGTGGCGGCGGCGTACCAGTGTGGGTCTTGAGATGCCGCTCCATGTCTTTTTGGCCATACTGCGTTTTAAACGTGCAACCTGAGGGTTGAGTGAAATTGGGCTTTTAACGAGGTGCGTGGAAAAGTTAATTTATCGTGGACCGGCAGGAAGTACAGTGCTCTGCTCAGCTGCCGAGAGGCCAGGAATGTGTCAGAGTTGTAAAAAGGAGCAGGGGAACCGACCTGAGAAGCAGCAGCTGTGTCTCTTTGAAGTCAGCGTGGGTTTTAATTTTCTGGAAGGTGTTTTCTGAACTTTGGTCAGGATCTTTTTGACACCTCTCATCACACAAGTCTGGTAAGTTTCCTCGAAAACCAACTCAGCGCTGGGATCTGTGGGAGGAGCATGTGGCAGAGTCAGCAGCTTTTATCACTTTTATCTTTACATTCGTTACATTTCAGAGAACTTTTTGCACATGTAATAATTCGAATTTAGAGTATAACTGTCATACTCATTTGTTATATATATATATCAATTCAGATTATGTTATTTTGTACATTTGTTATATTTATATCTCAATTCAGACAAACATTTCATTTCATATCTTTCACATTTTTCTTCTTTTGTATTTAGAAATCAGAGGTTATATTTCTAATCGTATTGCATTTCATTGTTGACCAGCCGGCATTCAGTGTGGATGGCAGAGTTCTATAGTGTAAGGGCTGTGCATGAGACATATATGCAGTTTCTATATATTCTATATTGCAGTGTTTATGGCGTGATGATGATGTTTTATGGTTACACATGCAGTACCAGTCTCACAGTCAACTCATGGACCCGAGTTCAGGGTCCAGTCTATAACCTGATGCCTGCAGGGGACTGAGGTCCCCGGGGTCTGACCTGCGACAGGCGCGCTGGGGGCGGAGGGGTCGAGGCCGGCGGCGGGGAGCGAACATCCATTTTGCTTGTGGGCCAGAAACACGTCGAAGTTGTTGTACTGTTGTTTGCAAAAGCCGCAGATGTGGATGTCAGGGCTGAGCTCCACCACCACAGAGTGCCCCGCTGCATCTGCACCACCATCACCACAACAACAACAACAACAACAACAACAACAACAACACACACGTGGTGTCACCTTGAGTCACACACCTGACAACAACACAAGCTGATGGGCTCGGTTCTGGTTTTACCTCCCGTGTTGAACGCGGACATCTTCCCAGCTGTTCTCCACATCAGCTCATCTCCTGGAGCCTCGGGGGGGCCACGGGTCGACGGCGGGGCCACACGGACCCCCGCGTTTCTTCACGTTCGGTTCCCTGCGGAAGTAAACAACTGTTTACTTGTCTGAGAACGCCGAGCGGCTTTGCGACACCCCGCCGGAGGTTTACGGCAGCGGGACAAGCATGCCTCCCTGTCATCCGGTGAAGTCACGCGTTGCGTTCAGAGACAGTGGGGGAAATCGTCCTTTACAAAATAAATTGTGAAATAAATTCTATTTTAGTCAATTTATAGTTTATCAGTCGTTTATATTCATAGTATAATAAAAGTAAACCGCATGTTATATTTGAATTATGATTCAGTCCAAACAAATGTAAGTCCAAATAAACATTATCTGGGGACAAATCAAATTGTTTAAAAAGTTTATTTAATAAAATGCTTTACTGTATATTACAATTTTCAAAAAAAAAAAAAAAAAAAAAACATGACACTATAAGTCTGTTGAAATAATTACATTTTATATATAGAACAAGGATGAAGAGTGGGGAAAACGTGTATCTGTATTAAATTTATGGGATGAACAAGCTTTTGAACGCAGCATTGACACTAAGGATAGCATTGATCAATTTTAATTAAAAGCCATTTAATTCGTTTCATTAATTAAAAAGAATGGAGGGCACACTCTAAGAAAACTATCACCATTAAATTATGACATGTATCTCAGAAAGATAAATTTAAAAGAGAAGATAATCTTATTTCTCCTTTATAACAGGTCCAACAACAGCCCTGCCGCCCCCTGGTGGCCTGGAGACCCACAGAACTGCAGCCTGACCCACTAACACGAAATGTTTGCTCACGAAGAAGCTGCAGCAACGTTTACACAACTCAGATTAAAACCACAACACCTGCTGTGACACTTCAAATGGAGGTGAGTTTTGTGTCGTAACACACTCACTGCACCAGCTGTGAAGCAGAGGACAATTTACCGGCTTGTTGGGGTGGGTGAGGGAGGAGGCCTCTCTCTTTATGCCGGAGCGGTTGTGCTGGTGTGAATAAGCCATGAAAGTGAGTGACAGGCAGCTCCATTTCCTCTGGCAGCTCCTTAACTGCCTGATTGCCACTGTGAAGCTCAGGAATTTCCTTACGCCGACTTTCCTACATGGCAAAGGCAACAGGACTGATTCCTTCCCTGCTGAAGCAGCAAATCCTTCAGAGTCAGACATGACACACACACACACACACACACACACACACAGCTATCATTATTGCATTGTATTGACTCCCAGAGCAGAACCAGAATGTTACCTTGACCTAATAACTTGACATATTACCTCAGAAATTCAGTTTTGCATCATCAAGACAAAGGTTCTGCTCCCTTGAGGTCAGGCAGTGCTTTTATTTTAGGCCCAAAGAAGAATAGAATGCGTGTGTGTATACGTGTATATACACGTATACACACACGCACAACCTGACTACTTCAATATGATTAATCAACAATTAGGGTCTTCGATTCCAATATTTCGAAACATGTTTCCGGAATCTTCCCCTCAGGGTCAAAAAGTTTTTATCTGTTTTAATGTCAAAGATCGTGGAGTTTGATCATTGGAAAGACACGAGGAAGAGATGATTAAATAAATAATAAGATCTGACCGAAGAGCGTGAAAATCGTATGCTCACAAATCCCCCGCGAACCCGGCCGCAGTTAAACGCACATCAAAAGCCCACATTTGCATGAGACTCGCACGTGACTCAGATATGTGGTAATTAAAGAAAGCCTTATGTCATCCCCTCAGAGAACAGAGCAGGGTGCTCGCCACTTTGATCTAAACTTCTCCTCTTCTTTCTTCTTTTACAGAATCGTACATTTAGTTTTGTTTCACTTTCCACAGCTCAGGGAATCCTCGTCGAGCCGGCCGCTCGCTTCCTGACAAGGAAAACTTCATTTAACGATTCATTGATTATCAGAAGTGTTGCTAATTATTATTATTATTTTATTTTATTTTTTTACCTCTCAATCAGCTGAGCAATGATTAAATTAAACACAATAACATCAGTCTCCTCTGGTACTTTCCACTCCCTTTAAAAACCAGTATCCTGGATCCCAGTGTTCCGAAGTATTCCTCCAACACCCAGCTGTGCTCGGCCTCATTTGTAGACGTGTCCCCTCCCCATTCATGGAGACGCCCCAGTATTCAGTGAGTGATGTAATGTCCCTCTTTTCCCCAACGAGACAAGGGCAACAATAGGGGGGAGTGCCTCTGTCACATTATTTTCCCCCACCGAGGCACGCCAGCTGCTTACAGTTGCTTAATGGCTACGAGCTGTCACAAGGCATCACGGCCCGCTGCCACACAGGAGCGGCAGATGCTTTAATTGCACAATGACTTGTAGGTTGTCAACAGCAATTATAGCAGGCTTCCACCTGAGGGCACCCAAAGAACGCTGCTGACTCTCCTCGGCGGCGAGACACAGGCCGCACGAGCCCGGCACATGAACCTGGTCCTGTAGTTTTGTCTCAGAGACCGGAGACGTCCGAGTGCTGTAGGATTCTCAGCCTCGGAACCCCCCCTCCAAAATCCTATTTAGACGTAAAATATTTATCCACGGTTGTCACCTGAGGGCCCGCCGCTCACCGTGCTGCGGCAGGTCGTGGTGTGCAGAGTTTGAGTAATTTTCCTCATTATTAATTCATGTCATTTTTTTCCTCTTTGTGATTCAAGGGAGGCTCATTCGCCGCCGCCGCCAGGCCCAAGATTATTATCATAACAGGAAGCAAATAAAATGGTGAGTTCAAAGCCACGGAGCAACATGCCTCAGCCCACATTCATGTCTCTGTGGCTCGCCGTGTGGGTGTGTAAACGCCGGCCAACCTGCGTGGATCTGTAGCCCATTGTATTTATAGGCAGCCCTGAACTGTATAACTGCCACTGGGAAGCCAAACACACGTAGTGGCCCTCTGTTTGTGTCGCGTCCGAGCAGAATGAGTAAAAGATGTCCCGAGCGCCGTGTTTGTTTTGAGCCACAAGACAAATTATACACACATGTATGAATTCCTTTGGTCAACAGCTGCCATCGCAGCATCAGATAGAGCGGCGCCAAAGTCTGGGAACCATCAGATGCCTCCGCCGCTCCCACTCTATCACGCAGGACGACAGCGCGCACCGCAGAGGCGTGCACGTGCGAGCAAGTGCAGCCTACGTGACACATAAAAGGCGCACGCATGCTCGCACGCAAATCGGCGCTGTGCTCTTTGTATCTGCCAACTGATGCAGATGATAGGGCTGCAGATGAGCGCGGGCTAACGGGAGCCGAGAGGCTACATGTGGCTTCACAGACAATAGCCGGGCCTTCGGAGGAGAGAGTTCCTCCCAGAGAAACACGCTGGGATGTAAATACAGAGATTATACTGGGTCTGCGTGTTGATAATGGGGAGGGTTTCTGATGGAGATGTGGCGAGGACGGCGGTTATGTAAAAGCGCGGATGTTATTTCCAGCATCCCGCCTTTGAAATGTTCTCTGGGATCTTGGCTGTGGAGCTGCCCTGCACTTTGCTGTGGTGTCAGCAGGGGGTGTCCAGAAGTCGGGCTGCAGGGAGAGCGGGCGACCCTGTGCTTGTTTAAAGCCGCTTAGCAGGCAGTGCTCCCGTTTGTTGGAGCTGACATTTTGGAACCAGTGGGTCAGCAAAATGGAGAAGCTGCGGAGATGCATCAAAATCAGCCAGACTTCTGATCACAGGGTGTTTGTGGGTAATTTCTCGCTTCTTATTTATCTTTTTTTCTAATTAGTCAATCCTAATGATCGTCGCTGGGTGCTCACCTCCGCCGCGTCTTCGCTCCCTGGCAGAGCGGAGCGGGGGAAACGAGGCCACTGAGTATTTTTGGTGTAGACAGATGTACTGAGCTAAATCTAAACAAAAGGTCTCAGCACCTGTGTGTGTGTGCGCACGTGTGCATTTCTTTTTACCGTTAGGTTGTCAATGATGTCATGATGGAGAAGGGAATCTTGATCGTTAGACAGATAACAACGAGGCTGTTATTCATGACCCCCCCCCCCCCCCCCCCCCCCCCCCCCCCAGCATCATCATCGCACGCACACGCGCAGCAGCATCATCATCGTCACAGGGGGAGCAAGGCTCATAATTGGACAGAGGTGTCTGTAGATAATGAAGCCAGACCTCACACCTGCCAAACCTTGGGGATTTCACTTGACTGGCCACTTAAATCTTCCTCACTCTGCGGGTCTGGAGGGCAAGAGAGTGAGTAAGGAACTAATGGAAAAAAAAGCACACCCTACAGGGAGGATCCCTGTCAGCACGGGTGTAGCGTGGACCCCCACCCCCCCACCCTCAGCTAACTCAGCCCCCACAGCTCCGTGCAGCACCCACCTCACTTCACTTCACTGTAAATCCTCTGGTGTCAAGGATTTCAGACGGGAAAAGGGGAAATGCTGCACCAGCTATTTTGTTTCAAACTCTCAAAACACTCGCTTCTCCCAAGTTGTCTTTGGTGACAGCGTGGTGTGCGGGGAGGCGCGTTGTGCCGGCTTTTAGCGGGGTGTCATTCCAGGGGCTGAAAGAAAGGGAAATCAGACAGACACTTCAACGGAGGAGCACTTCCATACGGAAAGTTTACCTGACAGTCATCAAGTGACGGCGTGACACCGTATCAGTGGTAGCAAAAAACGACACCAATTAGGGCTCAAGTTTACTCTGGCAAGCGCTCAACAATTTATGAGAAACAAAATGGAATGCTTTTTTTTTTTTTTTTAGGAGTTGATCCTTAAATGAGGCTTGAAAAAAATCCCTGTCAGTCCAGATGTGTAAATAAATATGATCGTTCTATAGATCCACACACAGCGGGGGGGGCAGGGGTAGGCGGTGGGGGTCGCCCTTCCTTCACTTGTCATTCAATCAGCATCGTCAGCGTTTAGAAACCCGGCTGTGTCTGCTCTCCGAAGGTTTCTGTGGTAAACGGAGGGGATCAATAACTTTGAAGCGCTAACTGATCCAAACAGTGGTCCTTACCCAGCCGGTCTGGGTTCATCTGTCATGTTTTATTCTGTCCTCTGCAGATACCGGAGAGACACGTGCACGTCAGCTTCTGTTGTCTTCTGGTTTGTTGTTGTTTCGGAGCCGCTCCTCCTTCCCGGGCCTTGAAGTGCTGAGACAACAGCGATCTGTGGACTGCACAGCTGCAGGTTCTGGTGATCTTTGGGCTTTAATGATGATGATGCTAGGAGGAGGATAACGTCCAGGTGGGAGCAAGGACCTTCCTGAACTCTAAAACCATCAGGGACTTCACTCGCCGTGAAAAGAGCCAGAGGAACGCGGGGCCAGGGTGGTCAGCTCGGACACTTCGGATTTAATTTCCTTGCGTCCCGGCCAGGTGGGGCGGTAAACGAGCCCAGGTGGCTCGCCTGGCCCCCGATACCCACCAGGGGAAACCTTGCAGTCTGCGGCAACAAAACCCAGCATCCGTGGTGATGGATGGTGTCGCGTGTCCGCCGAGTGTTTGTGCTCTAAGTGCTGTGCACGCCGAGGTGACAGCTCCCCGTATCCGCCCGTCTGATAGATGGCAGATAGACGAAAAACTGCGTTTTTTGGGAAATGCGCCGTAACCGAAGACGCCAGATCCTCACGATTCCTCGTCCTCTCCCGGCTCCCGCTGCCGCGTGGAGACACTTTCAGGAGTTGGGCAGCGTGGGCTAATGTGGCTCCTCTTTCCAAATCGCGCCGATAAGGAACGCATGAAACGAAATCGCGCGGAAACCGAAAGCTTATCAAGATGGAACTGTGCAATAATACAAGAATTATCCATCACCATCCGTCATGTATTTGTCTGCAGGAACAGATTACATGGATCTTAATTGAAATATTATTTTACCTTCATTTGAATTATTTATGGCCTCGCTGACTAGATTCATACCTCAGAGAAAAACACGAACACATTATGTGATGCAAGTGTGTGTGTGTGTGTGTTTCTCATATATTATTCACAGTGTGGAGTCAGAGTATGGTCTAACGTGGCCATATGAAGGAAATCAAAGCGCCCGTCTTTGATACAATTTGCTTGAGATGCACTGGCCGGAGCCGAGCTGTCCATTGGTCTGCCATTGCTAATGAGATCGGGGGGGCAAAATTGAGAGTGGTGGGCCGCCTGTCACTCGCTAGGTGATGGTTTTAAGACCAAGCAGTGATACTTCATTAATTAACCTTCACATTCTATGTAGATCTGCTCATCAAGATGCAGTTAATTAAAGAAAGGTCATTCCAAGGGCTGCTGGGAAGCGGCGTTATTACAATGGAGGGATGGCACTGCTTTGAGGGAGATAACACAGAAGGGGGCGGGGAGGTGGCGATCGCCAGTCACTGCTAAAATGGCAAGCGACCTGCGAGCTGATGTTTGTTTTTTTTTTTTTTATTTTACTTCTTATATTCCCTTTTTTTTTTTTTTTTTTTGAAAGATAGTGTTGAGAGGCTCTAATGGAGAAAGTCTCAGTGAAATATTCATTACGCTCAATCGACAGCATCTATCTTTCAGCATCAGGTTTTTCCAGCTGCTCCTCGCTGCCCCTTGTCTTCTGCTGCCGGTTTCTGTGGAGAACTCCTCCGTCTGTGACCTTGCTCGGCGTGCGAGCGAAAAATGCCATCCTGAGTAAATAAAAGGCCCAGAACTCTGCAGGATATAAAATAGTCATGTGTCATCTGTAAGTGAAATCCATTTTCTGTGTGGTGACTTATTCATTTTGATTCCTGCCTATATATCTGTCTCTGTCGCCTCTGTCCGGCTCCTTGTTTTTGGAGAGTGGATCAAGTATAGAGGCTGTGTTTTTGACTTAAAAAAAAAAAAACCCCACCAGCGATATAAAAACGTCTCTCTGAGGGTGTCGGCCGCCGGGAAGACATTGTTTCTGTGCAGGCCTGATGGCGCGAGGACTGAGACAGTCGGAGACAGCTCGGCCAACGACCTGACTTAGTCACACACACACTCTAATGATTTCGCCGAGCTTTATTTGTTGATAATGGTGGCGGCGGCAGTGGCAGTTTTTCAAAATGTTGCTCCACTGCAAAATTGTAGCGAGACATCAGCGCCTCCCCTGTGTCCACTTCGTCCTCCTGCAGCCATCCCTGAGTGTCTTTTGGCATTGCTTCCAATGGCAGGTGTGGAGACAAACGAGAGTGGTGTGTGAGTGTGCACGTGTGTGTGTGTGTGCATGTGTGTGTGCGCGCGTGTGTGTGTGTACACATCCCTCGCACCCTGCTACGATACAGTAACTGCTGACCCTGGACACGGTGCCATTATGGCAGACGAGGCAGGGCTCCCCTGGCAGCGGCCGGGGCGGCTGGTTGCTAGGTGGAGAGACATTACCGCGGGCCTCTGTAATAATTTATCCTAAGAGCGCGGCGAGCCGTCATGTAGCCCCTGACAGAGAGCTGCAGTACTTTATCAGCCTGCCTGTAAATCAGCCATGTGTGGGTGCAGACGGCAACATTGTTTGATCTCTTTCAGACACACTAATAATCTGCTCCCCTCTGATTGATACCTCCACACAACAAAGCACATTACACCAGCGAGCCACACCAGCCATCAGCGTGTGTGTGTGTGCGTGCCTGTGCTAATGTGTGTGCCTTTGTGGTGGTCATCAGTATTGCCAGTGGCCTGGGGAGGGAGAGGGAGAGGGGATGAATGAGTCTTCTGCAGAAACACAGGGTCATTTGGAGTCTCTAAACCAATGACAGGCTAACGGGTTCACAAAACGATCACTGGACGACGGGAGGAGGGAGGGAAGAGGGAGGAGGGGGGGCGGGGGGCAGCGCCACCAACCTCAACGCAAGAAATCCAGCAACCGATAAAGAGCAGCTGTTCTTCTTCCCTTGAACGGCTGCGGTTGCATTTTTTTTTTTGTGTGTGTGGAAATGCTGCCTTCTCCGACGTGGATGCATGTAAACACCCCGGTTTATGTGCATGGTCATAAATATCCATAATTGTTTCAGAGAGAGAAAAGTTCCCATCGCTTCTCTGTTGGAAAAAAAAAAAAAAAAAAAAAAAAAAGTTGAATCCATCCTGGTTTCTAATTCCAACTCGGCTGATATTTCCCTGCCGCCGCCGCGGCGTCCGCCGTCTGACGGATGCAACAAACGTCGCAGCTGAGCGCTTCTATCTTTTCTTCAGAATGCTGATATTTTATTTTTTTTCCTTTTATTCCATTCATGGCCTTCTATCAAATCAAAGTGAATTGCATCCTTTCCAAATTGCCTCCCCAGCCCGGGCCTGATATGGCTCATATACAAAGGAGAGCAATGTCCCGTCCAACAATACCCATACCATTTGTGCCGCTCAGCTTCAGAATGTCATTGGTTTGAATGTGACAGTAAAACATAACTCTGCCTTTTCACTGGGTTGCATTGGAACATGGCTTCCAATTATTCAGCTCCAAATTCAATAGCAATTTTCTGCTCAATGAAATAGTGGTTTCAATCTCTGGAGTAATGTCACTTTAGAGGGATTTTCAAAATGGCATGTCTGTGAGTGGATAGATGGACATGGGAGGACTCATTTTGCTTGAGGAAATGATACTCGTCCACTGAAGCTTGTCATTTATTGATGAAGAGGAGTATCTCTTCATGTGCCGTAGAATCCCCGGTGCATTGTGGGTGCGCATACACAGCGAGGAATCCTGATTATTAAGTGCAATTTTTTAGCTTTTAGTCGGAAGCCTCTCGGAGAGGAAAAGATGGCAGTCGGATGCGTAACCTTATCAATGTGTTTGGTCAGACGCAGCATTAAGAGCAGCGCTGAACAATGAAGAAAAAATGCAATTATAAGTGTGTTTGTGTGTAATGTATCAGTAGCCCATCCAGGGCCCCATAATGAATGCAATGCAACGTGCGATCACTGAGCCGTGTGCACGCCCCGCTCAATGCATCTCTGAAAATAAACAGAGCAATGGAAATGGTTCTCATTAGTGTTGTTTTCATATTAAGTCCCTCAGACAAGGTTGACAAACCCGGCTCCCTGCGCCGGGCTCCTCAGGGACCGTCGCTTCAATACAGCGAGGGCAAACAACACCAGCCGATACCAACACCATTACCACCTCCTATAGTTACTTATCCTCTCCGCCCTCCCTGCGGAGCGCTCCCTCCACACAGACTGGAGGAGGGGGGGGGGGGGGGGGCGCAGAGGGGGGGGGGGGGGGGGCGCATTAAGATCCTGCAGCAGCACAGAGGAAGAGTCCCGCTCTTCATTTATCACCATCGCTATTGGCCCTAAAAGGGACAAATGTCTGCTCTCCGTCCTCGTGCTGCCGGAGTCGGGGAAACGTGCGAGGTGGAAGTCGTTTCGTGCTCCAGAGACGCTCCACTGCGAGGCCGTTCACCGGGAAGGGAACAGGTGTGCGCAGCTTCTGGCTTCCACCATGTGTTCCAGTTGTTTCATCTGCAGCTGTTCCTCCCTCCACCACCCCCAACACACACACACACACACACACACACACTCCCGTATACCATGATCAAAACACTTTATTAACCATAAAGCCTTCTTGTTTGTGCGCCGCTCCGTCTCTGCCTCTGAGTGTTTTCCTTCAACAGTCGCGTATCGTCGCGCAGTAATTAAATCACGCAGCAGAGGTCACATCCAGCAGGAGGATGCAGCGTGTCCTGCTTTAAAGGATAAACTTCCATTTATCCGCTGCGCATGTAGAGATTTAAATTGCGGTGAGAGCGACTCCGGAAGCTGCGGTTGTTAGTTTTAATAAATAAAAGGTGTTTTTGAATTTCAATAACGTGCTAATTATTTTAAGTTATTCGTGAATGCGGCCTGGAGATTAACGCAAGCTGAAATCTTTCTGTTAATCATAAACTCAATCCTTTAACAACCTGTAGCCATCGATTGTTTGCATTGATTGATCTGCTCATTGTTTTTTTTTTTTTTTTTTTTTTTGTTTATTGATCGATGAATTGCTTGGCGTCAGACGATGATCACCACAGGGACATCGGAAAAACACAAACACAACACCAGTGAACATTTGTCGGCTTTTTATTTCTTACAAAATGTCAGACAGGTTATTGATGAGAAAAGTATTTTACTGCCAAGCAGCCAATCAACTAATCAGTTAACGATTGAGGCGGTGATTTTAATATCAATCAAAATAGATCACACATTTGATTCTGTATTTGTCGTTAAATCAGTTTCCTTCCTCTCCTCGTAACAACAGCTCAGTATTTTAGCAGCGGCGGCCGCCACCGGCACCACAGCCATTTGGACTTGTCAAAGTGCACGTTGCCAATAACAGGAACAGCGGTCCTGTTCTATTTAAGCTCCCCGCGATACGCCATGACAGTGTGACAGCAACGTGCGACGCCAGGACCCCGAAACCGAGGCGGCTACACGTATTTCAGCTGTCACTAATTTTACCACGTCCTCCGCTGCTTTTCCTGCTGTGACGTGTCAAAATGTCGAGTTCCACTCTCTGTGAAGGGGGGTGGGGGGGGGCGCTAGTGAGGCAGTCCAAAATGAATGGCGGCTTATGGAGATTTTTAGTAATCAAAGATTATTTAACATCGAACATCACTCAATGTTAACATGTTACTAACGTGATGATGTTAACTGATTTAGTTTGTGTTTTGCAAATCCAAAGAAAATAATGAGGCGTTACTTTTAATTTTGCTTTTGCATTGTTTTGAAAAATAGTTTGAAACTAAAATGAATGAAAAAAATGAATAACAATATTAATCACTTCTATATTATCAAAATTATTTCCCCAATTTCTTTCATTTGGCATTTTTGCCCTCTAGCGCCACCTCTGGCCAAATCAGAGTCCGGCCTTCCTCTGGAATTTGTCTTTCACGCATGAACGCCGCAGCGGGAGTTTCTCCGCTTAGCCTCTGTCACAACACACAGAAGTCTCCCGAGCGCTCAGTTCTGAACCGATTCCAACACGACAGCATTAATAACACCACAGACCACCGGTCGACATGTTGACGTTCAGGAAGCTCAGACGTGACCGACCCCTCGTCTTTTATGTTTGGGTGAAATCTGTAGCCGTGAGCGTCCTTCTCCCGCGGCTCGGTCACAGCGCAGCTCCCCACCTGAGCTGTGAGTCACTGTAAATATCACCTTTCCTGGTGTCTTGAAGAACCGGCTTTTCCAGTAAACAGAGGATTGTGTAATTCAATATATTCCGTGTCAGGCCGTTTGCTTTCAGAGGACATCTGGGTGACATGAGTGGCCCCGCAATGAACATAAAGATGAATAAGTAATGGCCGCATAAAGATGATATTTGCACTCCGATGTCTCATAGATTTGCTGTGGATTAATGCTTCTGATCAGAGGGGAACTCGACACCAGCAGCCGACCAGTCTCTCACATCAGGATTCATCTGCTGACATCATCTCTTCTTTATTATAATCAGCGTTCTCCCTCGTCTCGCGTGATGTTTCTGACAGTGCACAATCATGCAGCGGCACCGTGCATCGTGATTTCAAACATGGCGCTGGCCGCGATGACTCTAACTAGCTTGCATGTTCCAATTTATTGACAATAACGATGAACTGCGTGTCCCGCGCTCCAAAATGAAACGGTGTTTGTCCGTCCTCTGTAATACCGCCGCCGGTCCCTCTGGCATTCTGTAATTTGTTGCAGTGTTTGTGTTCTCTTTCACACTTTAATATCACGGTATTGCTTCAATTTGAGCTGCAAGATAAAGTTCTATTTCATTTTGTGGGATTAACTTACTGGGTAGCACACGTCTCAAGGTATTTGTTGTGTTTTGTTTTATCTATGAATTATTTAGAGGCTTCAAAAATAGAGAATGGGTTAGACGGCTGTACGTCCTGTCTCTCTCAGCAATCTCGGTGAGATGTTTAATTTGGTCTGCTAGCGTGGAATAGCACTCGCCACAACTGGGATTAGGTGGTTGGCTATGTAATTTCCCTGAAGAAGCAGCATGTTGAATTGCAGAATAATGATAAAGGGAGAACTGAACAGCTTCAAGCCAGGAAATATGAACTTGTGAAAGCTGCGCGTGCGTGAAGTTGTCATGCATTTCAGCTCCAGTAGGAGACAGTAAAAATAAAGCGGCTGTTTTGTGATCGGGGGTCCTGCAGCCAGGAGAAACACCCCCAACTCAAGTCCCCAAACTATGTTTAATTACGTGAGGAAGAGACGAGCAGTGACGCATGGAGCTGGACGAGGTTTAGGAATATAGAGCGGCAACGGTCAAATAAAATCTGTCTGAACGAACCTGAGCGCGGGAAAAACTCAACGAGCCCCGAACCCAGCAGGCGTTCTGATTTTTGTCTGTCTGAACTGACCCAAGCCGATGGATAGATGGCTAGATAAAAAGATAGATAGATAGAGAGATGAATGTGGTGGTGATGAAGGTGCAGAGGAACTTGTGATACCAGTGTGCAAAGAATAATCGTTTAAATTACAATAATCATAATAACAATAAAAGCAGTTAACGACCCAAAGCTGTGGCTTAGTTTGCAGCAGGTTAGAAGTCTGATCCCCGTCTCTGATGTAGCGAAGACACGTCCCACTTCACTGCTCACTGCTGCTCATGAGCCGCCTCGTCTGTCTGTAAAACTCATCAGCGACCGGTTTCAAACCGTGCATTTGCTCTCTGCAGACGTGAAATCTTTAATGTGCAGTCCGTCATCATTCTTTATCCCAATTTAGCGAGCGTGCGAAAGTTCACTGGGTCTATTAATGAAAGATTCCGTGTTTTTCTTTACTCTCTGTAGCACTTTTTAAAAATGCTAATGGACTCCCAACAAGCACCTGAGCAAGGATGAAAGTGCCCTAATTCCTGCTCAAAAGGTCACTGGGATGAGTTATAGTGGTATAAGCACCTGAAAGCTATTCCCTTGTTAGATTTGACAAAGGGAGGCTGCCATTTCCCCCCTTAAAAATAGTGTTGGGTAATAAATGATCATTTGTGCAGCGCGGTTGCTACCAGCAGTGACTTTTCCACTGACATAACTTTACTGCCGGCTGATTTACATCCCCAAAGTTGTCCCCAAAATATTTAAAATGAGCGTTTTATTCATGATGCGCAGCAGACGGCGGTGACACACACAAGGGCTCTTATTGTGCTTCTTGGGGGAAATGGCTAATTAGCCGGTCATGAAAAATGTACGCGTGCCTGTTTTACTATCATCCTCTCTTTGACTTGATGACACTTTGGTTCTTTCGCAGCAGCTCTGCAGTTACGTGACCCCGAATCGCCGCAGTAGGAAATATCTGGACCGGCCTCACTGTCACTCGTCGCATTACTGAGCGGTCTCTGGACGAGGCGCTCCGTCTGTGCTGCAGGTGCCGTTTGCTCCTCAGCAGATGTGAGAGTCCTTCTCGGCCCTTCACAGGCCCTGGAAGGTGCTCCTGGTGTGGATGTGGGGCTGTGGAGTCGGATCACAGTGACAGTTTCAGGTGGAGGAGTCTATTAATAGTTTACCTCTCCGCCAAAGCATTTCATCATTTTCGGTGTCTGAGGGCTTCCTGCTTCAAAGATCGGGGGTGAAGTTATGCATCTCAATCCACCCCTTCATATTTCATGCTGTTGAGGATTATAAATAAAAGGACAGACTTTGACCTGGGCTATTAGTTACCCGGGATCCTGAGGGTGGATGGTGCTTTGTCTCCTGTCAGCTCCTGGTATTTTTCCTTCGGAAAGCAACAGGATCACAATCAAAGTCTTTGGGATGCGATATGAGATATGATACCTGCCGCCGAGGTGTGAGCAAGGGGAAGGACGGCGGGGCAGAGAAACAACAAATGGTGAGGAGAAACAAAACCAATCAGTCAAAATCAGCCAAAAGGGGAGCGCCTGAACAGAACCGAGGGGGGTGGGGGGCAGGTTGACAGCAGGTCGAGCTGCGGGTCAGTGTAAAGCACCACTTTGGTGATTGCTGTTTTCTCTCTGGTGTGACTCTTGTTCCGACCACACAACCTGACTCTCTGGAGAAGAGCCCCTCTGATGGAGGGGAACTGGTGAGCCCCTGCAAACCAGTTTCTCACCAGCAAACCAAATCTCCGATCAGCTGGGATGGCCCTCTTGTCTGTCATATATTGAACTTCCCAGCGGTGGCTTGGGTAACAACTCGGTGAGAGAACTTCTCATGATTTCTTTGTATGTCAGCTGTCCGAAACTGAGTGCTGGATCCCTCTACTGGCCTGGGAATGCAATAACATACCGACGGTTCCGTATGCTACGGCGACCAGCTGTCGGTGCCTCGCCCTGTTGTTGGACGGACACTCGATCTTGAACAAATAGTGAGAAGCTTCTCAGAGCTGCCACCTCGGGGCAGAAGGAAATATGGGCATCACAGTGGGTCAAACTCTGGAAGAAGGCAGTAAAATTAAAACCTTTATTGCCCATCTTTATGGCTTTGCTCCCCATGGCCATTACATTATCTATGGAAAATGACAAGCGCTTTGTTCTCATTATAGCTGAAGTCTCCAGGAGTGTCTGATGTGCTGCAAATGAAAGTGATGGATGTCAGTGTGAATATGGAACAGTCCGAGTGGACGGAGTGTTCGGTTTCTGGTTTAAAGAAACAGAAGTAATCAGACATGGAATGAGAGAATGAAACTTCCTGCACTTCAGAGCGTTTCTATCAAATCCAGACTGACAACGCTCACTTGAAATTAATGATTTTATTTTCCTGCCACCACTCAGTCGCTAACCACCCGAAACCTCACACATTGACTTTTCTCCACAGATTGCAACTCATCCATTTTTTAATTGTGTTCATTTTTACCTGGGTCCCACCGGACCTGCAGCGGCGGTGGTCGTTGTCATCCGTCTGCTGTGACAGGGAGGGAGAGAGCGAGCGAGTGGCGCCACGCCACTTTCCACCCCGAGCTGATGTGTCAGGCTTATCACACAGCCGAGCGATCCGGAGGTGACATCCTCCACTGAATCAGTGACATTTCACGGACGGTGCAAATCTATCCATCTTTGTCAAGCTCCCGCCTCAATTTTAGCATTCCCAGAGTTAGCATATTGATCACCGAGAAACGCATGAGTGAGGACTTCTTGTTTTCTGCTCCTTAAAATGGACATTGTGAGTCCACTGGACTCCTCTGTCAAAGTCGGCCGCTGCGGGCCTTAATCTGCCCTCCTCACGGTTGCATAAAATATGGAGGGCAGTTGTCATTCCGCTCACCAGACACTTTCTCTGCCACTTTCCTTTGTGTTGAGTTCTCCTGAGGAAAAAAAGTTTCAGCCAACTTTATTATTCCGGTGTTTACTGGCTCGTCGCGCTATAACTCTGACTCAATAAGTGCACGTAGTTAACTTGCATTAGGACGTTTTCTATGAGCAGCGCTCCGCTAGGCTTTTACAGCTCCATTATGGCACGGAGAGGTTTACTGGCTAACATATCAAAGGATGCTTTGCTAACTTGTCAAAATGGTGTTTATGCACATGTGTGTTCAATCGAGCACGGAGCTGCCTCACCAAAACAACAATGGTGCTTTGTTTCCATCAGTGAAATTACTGTGACAAAAAAAGTAAAAAAAAAAAAAAAAAGAGAAAGGCAGATAAAAAAGAGAGCGAGTCGAACCACCTGGGTCCGGCCACGTGTAAACCGCAGCAGCTTCTGTTATTTGTGTGCGGGCCCGTGCAATATAATAATTGATTAATAATGCAAAGCTTTAGGGAAAACTGTAACCCCTAAAATGAGGGCGATGATTGTGCCGGCGCCGAAGCAAATCAACAGCGACAGAATCGCACCAGGGATTACAACATCTGCAGTCTGTGGTGTCGAGGTTAACTTGTCCTGTGATTACAAAACGCATTTTCCCCGGGAGCAGGTGTTACATTGACACCATCGCGATCATGTATGTGCATACACACACACACACACACACACACATGCTCGAGTGACGCACCTAATCACACAAAAGGGGAGAGAGAGAGAGAGAGAGAGAGAGAGAGAGAGAAAACGCCTGCTTCCTCAATCGTTTGCTTTTGGCCTCGCTTGCCTGTGAGACCCGTGTGAAAACATGAATGAGTGGCCTGCAAATCGATAGGGACAAGAGATCCAGTGTCGAGCAAATCCAGTGCAGACTGACACGTTCTGCGTGTAATCTCTGGCATTGTGCTGCGAGGGGAAAGATTATCCTCCTCTGACTGGCTGGTAAAAGGTTGCTTTGCTGTAGTCCGTGTCTGTGTGAAGGGGAGGGAGCATATGCCTCTCTGTAAACGATGCTGGCTCCCCCTCCTCCTCTGTCAGAGGCTGGATTATGTCCAACATTATCCCCCCGCTCTCTCACTCCTCCCCCCCAAAACGCACCCGACTCTCAAATAAAGGGCTTTCTCTCTCCCCTTCCTCTCTCTCTCGCTCCTTCCCCTTTCAGAAATCATCGGATTTATGACAGTGGATTTCGGAAAAGTTCTCCGCCAATTTTGATGCCTGCTAAGTACCCCGGCAGGATTAGAAGAGGCCTCTTGATGTGTGCGCTCCAGTGTGTCGAGCAGTGCATTGTGGTCAGGTTTATCAACTGAGGAGGGGGTGGGAGGGGTGGCGGTGGGGGGTGGTAGCAGTACATAGTGCATAATGATAAGGCTCGTTATACACATCAAGTGCTGAAAGCAGAGTGAGAAAGCGCGCGTGTGTGTGTGTTTGTTTGGAATCAATAGAGAGAGAACACCATCACATTTAATTTGTCTCGTGCCGCCTTTTTTCCATCTTTACATTCATAAACTGGAGGATTGGAGGAGCGGCGCCGTGGCTCTGCCGTGGCAGGACCATTATGGCAAATATAGTGGGGGGGGGGAGGGCACCGCGGGGCCTACTTGAATGAAATGACCTCTTCCATTGACGGTAAACTGAAACACTGCGGCACAATTTTACAAAGACATAATAAGAAAAAAGAAATCTGCAACTAACTCCGGATAATGAAATACAACAACGACTTTCCTTTGATCCAGAAATAAACAGGAAAAAGTTGTGTAATATCTTGATGCAAGATTTATTGTGACACGCTTGTATCAGCGTGTGTGTGTGTGTGTTCCTGAAGTCTAGACACAGGAGGTAGACGGTCACCTTCACAGCCCGATATCCGTCTGTAAGTGTGTGTGTGTGTGTGTGAACGAGGTGATGCTGGGTGGCCTGATATAAATTCACAATCTCTGAATTAGTTTTGATTGACTGACGGCGAAGGGTTCGGCTCTCGGGCGCGTGTGTGTGTGTGTGTGTGTGTGTGTGCATGGTGAGGAAGAGCCCGGTTACACCCAGTTAATGAAGCCTCCACCGGTTCCTCGGCCTGCCCTTGGAGATCGCTTACATCAAAGCACCAATCAAAAACTGGTGCAGATATAATTTGTCATCAGGGATTTCCTTCTGGAGAATTATAGAGAAGATACAGGCCGATCAATACTATGGATTTTCACTGCAGTGGCTGATTGTCCAATTGCCGTGAAACATGTACCGAGATAAAAGGCCACGCCTGCCATTTTGTAACGGACTGCCGAGTCAGCATAGGGCTTGTCAGATACTTATAGGCTGCTGTGATAGAAAATTATCATGCTGCAGTGTCCAAGTACTATTTAACACGTTTTCCCTCCATGGGACGTGATTCATCACGGATCTCCGCTCCCTCTCTCTCTCCCTCGGCTTTTGAGGAGGCATCACTCTGCGTCATTGTCAAGTGCGGCTCTGGCCACACATGGATGGTATTTAAAAGGAGCAGACACACACAGATGCCAGTGCAATGCGATCCCTCCGCCGGAAGATGTCGACCAGAATTAGGGAAGACATTGGCGGAATGTGTTAAACCCCCCAAACGCCACTCGTGGCTGACCACTTGAAGCGTTCACCGCTGGTTTTAAAAATGAACCCTCCTCATTTTAGATAAACGTCCCAAAAACATTCATCATCACGAGATATTTTGAAGACTCTTTTGAGTAGATGTCACTTTGTTATGACGCTGCCTTTTCTAAATCCTGCTTTGGAAAATATTGGCGAACCACAACCACCAGATGTGTGGTCTTTACAGCACCTGGACAGCAGGGGGCATAGTGAGCAGAACCTCCCCATTCAGTTCAGGTTCTCCATTCAGCTGTTTTTAAGTAGTGAGGTCAGAAAAAGGTGGCATCGCTGTTTGAGGGACAAGTAGAGGAACACAAACAGGAAGTTAAATGTTTGTTTTAGTCGCTAGTTGGTAGCTTTGGTACCGACAGATGAACAATGTCCCAAAAGTGAAGCCAATATTGCCCCTGTCACTTTAGGTAATAGACTTAAAGCAGCCATTCATGTTCGCCAGAGGATGAACCCTAACCCTAATTCATTTCGACCCGCCTCTGTCGTAAACCCTTCATCATATGTGTGAACAAATGAATATTCTCCTCATATTACCCCTGTCACTTGAGGACTTACTAATAGACATCCTCTGGTGAACAGCCATTCATGTTCGCCCGAGGATGAACCCTCCTGCCTTGGATTTTTTGTGATTATTGTCTCCATGAGGTTTGCCACTGTTTGTTTGAGGGATTTTTAAGATGTATAATGAACAGACTCATGTCTCCCTCTGTATCAGTTGGACAAACTGTGATTGTCTCTCTTTTGAGCCATCGTCAGTCCACCGTGTTATCGTGTTCAATCAAACACAAACGACACAACACAAACAAAAGCCAAACTCTTCTCCGCTGGGTTTTGTCCACAGCTGCTCTTTTTGTCACGCTGCAACCATTTTTCTTGTAAATAACTTTTGTG
The DNA here is from genome assembly GCA_016785235.1 of Pseudorhombus dupliciocellatus. Classification (NCBI taxonomy): domain Eukaryota; kingdom Metazoa; phylum Chordata; class Actinopteri; order Pleuronectiformes; family Paralichthyidae; genus Pseudorhombus; species Pseudorhombus dupliciocellatus. The sequence continues at coordinate 719,789 of JAFBJW010000168.1, forward strand.
ACATTCGGGGGCCAAAAAACTTGACACGTCCAGTTGAACGTAGTGTTTTTTGGAGTGGAAGTTTTAGAATTGAAAGTTTCCGAGCGTCGCAGAGGTTAGAGATACAGATGGAAGGACGGGGACTCGATGAACGGGGCAGTGTTCGTCCTGGAGGAACATTCTTTGGTGGAAATATCTGTCAGACGGACAATACCCTCTCGTCAATGCCCTCATGTCATAGAATGAAAACAAGCTCCTCAGAGTAGGTGGGCCTTGTACCATGGAGTGCTGAATGGAGCCCAGACGTGTCTGTCTTTGTTGTATAAGCCCAGCCAGTCTCCAGACTGAGGGCAGCGACTTACAGGGCGAGATGCCAGGCAGAGAAAATGAGAGGCTGCAGCTCAGTGACAGAAGCAATGACCCTCAACTCCACCATCTTCTACTGTTTACGGATGTGCTGTTGCTATAACGACCCTCCTTTAAAGCCGTTCAGCGGCTGCACAACATTATATTTTCATGTATTAAGGGAGAGTTGGCAGTATTTCCCATCGGGAAAACCAGAGGCCGTAAGAGTTTGAGCTGCCAGAGTCCACCCGTCACGGTTTTATCCATCACGCAGACAGAGACTGGAGGACAAAATGAAATGGAGCTAAACACAAGATAACGATTCTTCTAGATGTACGCTGATCTTTATCTGCTTCCCCAGATTTGTGTCGCCAAAGAAACAAACAGGGTGATAACATTTGTAGTTTTCACATGAGGAATCCTCGATAGAATAACCTGCAAACCCTAACGATGGCTGCTGTCTAACACTTCTACCGCGAAAAGCCCATCAGCAAAAAGTGGAATACCTTGTGCATGCCCATGTAGCGATGGTGCATTTTATTACCTGGATTGTTTTACATGAATGCATTAAGAAGATCATTGATTACTGGGGTGGGGTTACTGGTATAGGATAATCTGAATAGACGGTGGATGGATAGATATAATTGTCCGAATCAAACCACCCTGAATTTAAAACACATTTCATTTATATAGTTCTTGCTACCTGTATTTTTACACACTCAGGAACAGTTTCCAGAGTGTAGCCTTAGCCAGTGGGTAGCCGGGGCAGCGACTCCTCAAAGGTCAAGCGTAACAAAGTTTAGCGGTTGTTTTCGCCTGTCGGAGATGACGGGCATGTGGATGAGTGTTTTGGGAAATATGCGCGGCGAAATGAATTTGCACTGTAAGGTAATGAGGACTTGCATGAGCTGTAATTGTTATTATTGCTCGACACAAATTGAAAAGCATAACCTGTCTGACACCAGCTATCAGTTGTCATTATGTGGGAAAACATGCCCTCATTGCAGATAGCTGTCTGTTGACACCCAAAGTAATTGAGGAGGTAGTGGAGCCGTTGAAGGCTCTCAAAGGGGAGGACGAACACTTGATCAGAGCATTTTTATGTCTCCAGAGATGATTTGATTTCACGTAATGTCTATTTTACAGCCAGATATGCCATTAATTTGCATGATAGCGAGCCAAAATGTGACATTTTTATTTAGACGTCCCCACAATGTTTGGAGAACAATTGGGCGGTGTTTTTTCTTCTGTCAGTCTTTCAGAGCGGTGGCGTCTCATTATATCATATCTAACAGAGCAGTGAATAGCTGCCTCTCTCCTCACATTGCTGTGTCAGGTCAATGTGCCATTTTTTAAGTGGTGACGGGAGAGAGGAGGTGGGGGTTTGTTGTTGACAGCGAGATGATGATTTCACACTTAACTCTTTGTTGTTGTTTACCATCGGCGGAAAGTAACACAGGAAACAAAGAAACAACTTTAGCCTGCACATTATGCTACATCCAGAATCACCCGGCCAGAAGCTCTGAGGGTTTATAGCAGTTATATGCAGCAGATAACAAGGATCCGTCATCAGAAGGGACTGTTTGTCTCCAATCCATTGTCCACATGTCAAAAACAGCCCAAGACCACCCACTCACATCAGGCCAGGGTCACCGGACTCTGCAGTGGATCCGGGAAGGCTAATGACTTTATTTTTTATCCCTCCTCATTTAGATTTTATCTCGATCTAATCTTGTCTTAATGAATCTGTAGGTGCAATATAAAGACCACACATCTGCAGCACAGGCTGCCGCTCCCCCCCCCCCCCCCCCCCCCCCCCCCCCCCCCCCCCCACCCCGCCCCCTCCCCGACTGGCAAACTGGGCAAAAGTCTGCATTGGGCGCCTGGAGCGCTGAAGCGAGAACGAGGGGCTTCTTTCCCATGAACTGGAGCCAAGTGGCAGCACTTAAGGTGAAGGGCCGAGGCGCTGGAGAAGTAATTTAATCTGAGGCTCTGCCCAATTCCCTGGGCGGCCGAGTTTAAGAAAGGTCACCGCAAGAAACAGGCACTGGTGACCCCTTCCCAATTACGGGCGCTACAGCAGAACATATCACAGCACCGTCCAAAGTGACAGTCATTTAGCAGCAACTCATCTGAGGGGAGGAAGTGGGAGATGGATGATAAGGAAATAAAAAATGATTTGCCAGGACCTGTTAGCCACTTCTCTACACAGGCCTGCTGCTCCCCCAGCTCCTCCCTGTCTTATTCACACACACACACACTCTCCCCCACCTCCCTCTCTCCCTCCCTCTCTCCCTCTCTCCTCTCCTGCTCTGTCTCCTCCCACCCCCCTGCCACCCCTGCTGCCCATCTCCCTCCTGCTCCACAGACACGTGACAACTCCGCATGATTATTGGCGCAATCACTCATGTAACAGCCTGCCCAGCTTTCCGTGGGGGCTCCAGTATTTGTCACTGTCACTTCCCCAAGTGCTCCGCCATTGTCTTGGAAATTGTATGTGTAAGGCAAGAGATGCCTGTGACCCACTTCGACAAGGGAGCCAGCGATGTGAGGGTGCTCATCACACAAAAAAACAGCAGTTTGATGTGTCCTATTATGTGTCCCAGCAAGAGCCATAAATAATTGTGACAAGTTTTTTTGTTGCGCGTGAAAGTCCTTGACTCTGCCTCCTGTTCCAGCACCTCCTCTCTCGTATGGAGACGCTGCCAAGCACCCCTGATGATAGATGGCACGGTGCAGCAAATGACAACGGGATAGATTTTTAGTTTGTGCTTTGGAAAGGATCAGTAATGGTGCTTTGCTGTACAAAGCAATAAAAGAGAAGGACAAGAGACAGAGGGGGAGAATGAGGGGAAAACAACAAAAAAAAAAGGAAGGGGAAAATCTATGGATGCCGGAGAGGGAAGAGTGATGGTCGGTGACGCGTGATTTTTGGTCGTTCGGTCGTCTGGATGTATGAAATCGGGCTTTGTCATGGTGGGGCTGGTGTGTGGCGTGAGCTTTTTGGCCGCTCACGACAGAATCAGACATGAAAAATGCATGAAAAGCATTTTGTTGTATTACGTTGTCCACTACCACTGGGAAAGAATAGTGGGACAATAAGAACAAATTGATTTACCCCAGTGCAGCTGCATTGTGCGTGGCTTTTTTTTTTTTTTTGACAAACAGAAGCTGTATGCAGTTGTTCAACTATTCACCTATTTGAGCACATTGTTTTTTGCTCTTTGTTCTTTGCCAGGACGCCTTTCAGACTGCTTAGCAGAGGAAAATTTCCGTGAGAAATCGACACGGACGTGAGATAAAGTACCACCTGCAGGTCCTGGGTGCCAGGCGGGCAGGATACTGGCAGACAGTATGATCAGTCATGGTAATGAGTGCAAGTCTGGCATACATGCTTTGAATTACTATATGACTTTGAGGCCTGGGCACCCTGAAACCAGGCCTCCGCCATTAGTTCAACCGCTCTCCTCTTATCTCAGAGTCAAGCTGTGAAGTTTTTACTGTGCCATCATTCCACCTTCCTCCTTTCTAAATCGCTCCACGTCCTCGGAGAAGGACGGCTCATTGCGGTCAAATTAAGGCTCAGTCCGGACATCTGTGTTTTCTGTTGTTACAATGATTTCCACTGTATAATTCCCGACGGTCATCTCGTCAGGAAGCATTCGGTGAGCGTGGCGATAATAAATGGGAAGCAGCGATTGATTGTCCACGTTGTGTTCAACACTGGCAGCCATCTTGTCTTCTTCTGGAAGTGGGTCATGTGATGAGCAAAGACCAAAAACAACTAGCCCAGAACTAGCACTAGCACCAGTGGTGGAAAAGCCCTATGAGGCTCCGTGCACAGCTCACATGCACAGATTACAATTCAGTAAACAATTCAGAACTTAAATTTGCTTTAACCCTAAAAAAAAAAAAAAAAAAGAAAAAGAATAAATGCGTTGGCGTCCGTGGCGCAGCAGCGTGTGAGCATGTTTGTGCTCGCGTTCGCCTCCTCCGGTTAACTGCAGACACATTTGCTAATTGTGTTCTGCTTCCTCCATCACAATTATTAATTTATCTCTTAAGACCACTGCGGCAGCGATGATCACTCATGTCACCGCATCCGATAGTTAAGAAGTGGGCTTCCGTAAAAATCCATCATGTACATCAATGCACATTACTGAGGTAATTAAACAGGAGGTAATACTGCCAGATATCGTAAAATATCGGGGGGCGATCATACAGCCTCAGCACATGGAGATGATGTGGACGATGAGGGATCAGCTGCAGAAACTCTCAACACACGGATGTAAATGTAATTTGTCTATTTTAGAGTATCTGTATCTCACCCGATGAAAAACACTAATTATTTGAAATATACTGATTACAGCCGGCCCAGAAAGTGGCATTAAAATAATTACTTGTGAGCCCTCTCAGAGTTTGTACATTTAGCACTGTAGCACCATTAGGAATAATCTGTCCAATTAAAGGTTGTGTAATTAATTAAGTGCACGTTCTGTGAAGAGGAGAGGGGAGAGGATTTATCAACCTGCTGAAATATGACCTATCTTGTCCAAAAGACTAATATGTTTAAACAAAAGATGAAAATTGATGACAACATTATTTGCAACAAAATGCTCACTGTGCAACTATGATGCATCTGTACTTGTATTCGGCTTCGTTGCATTGTCCTCACCAAAGCTGTGATGTATTACCCCCGGCTGGCTGGCAGTAACTTTCAAATGAAGGGCGCTCCACCTAAAGCGTCTGTTACTCTATCCCACTTCACATCCCGGGCGCTGGCTGCGTGAGCATCACCTGGCACACGCAGACCTGCTTCTTAACGCGTGGAATCGGACGCGTGACTTCTGTCGAGGCCTCTGTACAGGCGCGGACGTGCTGTTGGCGGCGACACACGATGATGTGAGGAGCTGAGGCGGTGTTTGGCGCTGAGTGGACATCCTCATACCACCGCCCAGAAAGTGAAGTGGAGCAGAAAACGTCTTGCTGTGCAAAACCTGTCGGGTCATTTCTGTTGTAGCAGGAAGTTTTGAGCCAATGTCTTTTCTGTGTGTGTGTGTGTGTGTGTGTGTGTGCATTCAAGAGCAAGATGCCAAGTGCACATTCTTTCCATTGCTGCCATTGCTGTCGCCAGCTTCACCTACACGACCTAGATCAACGCTTCTGTAACGAGCACCAATATCTTTTGGAAATTGCTGAAAATGTAAACAAAAAAAAAATCCAACTGCTGAAACTGAATGGACTCTTTCAGGGAATCTGTTTGGTAGCTTGTCGACAGTCAAACAAATAAACATAAACAGACTTCCACGGTTAAAAACACTGATCCTCCCACATCCCGGGTCCCATCGGTGTAACAGTTGTAACGTATGAAACCAGACGAGGCGACGTTGTTTAGTTCTTATAAATATTTTAAAGACAATAGAAAGTGGATGATAGACTCATTATTAATTTGTCATAAAATAGGAAATTAAGATCAGAGTGAAAAGCTAATCAGAGTGAAGGATCGTCACCGTAGAAATAATATAAGAATAATGTCTTTAAAGTTTTAAAGCTGTCAATCATGACATTTCAACCTGTAGCTCATAACTATTTAAAATCAAACTAATCAGAGACATTAACACACGTCTTTGTTCTTTATATTTAAATGAGGAGGAGTGATGGTTACACTGCAGCTGGCCTCCTCCTGATCGTCCTTTGATTGTCCATGTTTGCTGGTCAAAGCTGATCCCCTGAAATCTCATTTCTCACCTTTAGTTTCGCTGAAACAACTCAATCATATTGACATGTGTTTCTTTCAGATCTTGTCGTTGCTGCTGGTAACACCCTCCTTTGTGATGTCACAGGTTAAAGTTTGAGCTCGTGCTGGCAGGGAGTGGAGGGGGAGGGGGAGGGGGAGTGTAGCGCACCGCTGCCCCTTCCCCAAACCACCGTCCAGCTGACAGCTCCCAGCCAGGGGAGGGAGGGAGGGAGGCTGAGAGGAGAGGGAGACATAAATCCTATGTCCTATTTAAAAAGAAATACTATCCGTGTCAGGGAAAGGTGGAATGCCCTAAAATGAATGATAACAGACTCATTAAAAATAACGGCCGCCTAAATGACAAATAGCTAGCCTCCTGAAAAGAGCTCAGGACAATGGCTCCAACAAAGTACGAGTGTTCAGCCCCGAGCCTCCGGGTGTTACCGCGGCGCTTGCCACAGCATCAATTAGCCACAGCAGCGCTGCGTCCGGTTATCATGCTCACTTACGGCTAACTCAGACACACGGCTCGCACCACCAGCCGCCGCGATTGGTCGTTATTACTTAAATTACACAGTTCCGTGGTCGCAGAGTAAATCTTGAAGAAAGTTATTCACGTGTGAAAACGCAAAAGAAAAACAAACCATAAACCATCTCGTTTATTCGATGTCGGCTCGCGTTTGCGAACGAGGGCCTGACGGGGACGCCACCAACACACCGCGGTTAAACGCGCGGCCCTGGCACGGCGCTTTAAAATCCAAATAGCCAGCGTCGGAGACACGTCCCACATTCCTAATGATGACAGTAAATTAAACCTCCGACTGTCTCCGTGCCTTCAAAAACCGTGCACATCTTTTCTCGGACTGTAAAGAGTCCAGCCAGCGTTCGTCGAGTATAAACATTTACATCTGTGTGACATAAACAGATTCCAGCGCTGTAAATACTGCGGAGAAGAGACAGAGCCCCGTCAGACGGGACGAGGCTGAGGAATGGATGACTCGCGCTGGTTTGCTGACTTCTGAACTGATAGATGTCCACTCCCGAGTGCGCTTGACGGGGGCAGACGTGTCAGAGAGTGCACCCTCTCTCCCTCTCTGTCTGACACCGCCCTCCCCCCGCCAGTGCCTCCTCTGTAAACACTGGCATTCCACACGCATGAGAACATTATTTAGCGAGAGCTTCGTCAAGTATTCAAAGGCCTGCGATGACATGAGATATGTGGCTCACCAGGAATGGTGTGTTCCACGCCGCTCCGTGAATCACGACATGCCCCCTGTTTAGATTAGAGATGCGCTCAGATTAGAGGAGGAGGAGTGGCACCGCGGCAGGAGGATGAAGAGGTTTTCGAGAAAAGTTGCAGCTCTAGATGAGTGAATCTCTAAATATTTTTTTGCAGAACGCATTCACACGACAGGGGGGTGTGAGGGGTTTGAGACTGTTTGTGCACGTGGACTGGGGGAGATGGGGATTGAACCGCCGACCTTCCTGAGTCTCTGTCCCACACACAATAAAAAGATCCACGTGTAACAAGCCTGTTCTTATTTCACCCGACTACATGCATCAGTGCAATAGAAGAACTCAGCAACTAAATAAATTAAAGCATCTGACACCATGCGTACTGCAGCCAGCCACCAGGGGGCCACCACGAGGCTTTGGCTTCACTTGATCAGAAATGATCAGTGTTCATGACATTGAGGACAATTTGAAATTAAGTCCTAATAAAAAGGAAGTTTACAAAGCTTTTAAATATTTGTTTATTTCTAAATGGAGGATGTTTCATGGTCGGCTCCGTCAGGTTGTTCTGTGGTGGCAGGGGAAAGTTACTTTGACTTAAGGTTGAAGATTTCTGGGTTGGTGCATGAGAAGACGTTGTGAGGGAGTTCCCAGTAATACACTCACAGCTTAGCAACGCCCAGTGAAGACAAACTCTCCTCTGTTTAGTATGGCTTTGTCTCTGTGGTCTTCATGTCCTATACAGTATTATATATTTATACTGTGACGCTCACGAGATCTGTTTTGTTTTTCAGGTCTTCACTCCGGTCAGAGACGTCACAGCAGCAATCAAAAGTAAGTTTACATGCGTGTGAAGAGAAACTGGCGGACGTGGCCTCTTGCTGTGTGAAATGCACCTCGTTCCCTTTTTTTATTTTTACAACATCCGTCCAGATTCTGACAGTTTGCATTTTCACTAAATTACTTCATTAAGCGTGGTCATCGCCGCAACGTAAGGCGATATCGCGTACTGTACCGCGCGTGCCTTTAACGACCCTCGTAATCTCCGTAACGATTCCAAACACAAGCAGTTTCACAGAAACGACTCCTCGAGAGAAGAAGTTGCGGACGAGCGGGGCGAGGGAGGATGACGCCGGCGGCCGGGGAGACACTCGGAGCGTTTGTGTCGGCTCGATTATACGAAGAGACGCCGCGATAAGGCTTCATTGAAATTTACAACGAGCAATCTCTACCATATGGACCCGCCAAATGGAGATCACAGACTAGCAAAAGCAATCAGCTTTTTAATTAACAGAATTAACAGTGCGATGTTAAACCATAATGACAGCAATAAAAACAGTTGATGTGACAATCAAAGTGCACCAAAAACATTCATAACCATTATTTTCATTAGTCGGAGGGAAAGACAATAGCAGGGAGTGGGATTATATTGGAGAGGGACACCGCCCCCCCTCCGTAATCACACTTGAATTAGCTGCAGATACTGCAAACACTCTGAGAGGCTGTAAAAGACGAGGTCACACAGAACTCTCATTTAGGTTTATCTTGGACACTTCGTTTGATGATGTCGAGGCAAAAAAAAACAAACAAACAAACAAAAAAAAAACGAACAAACTTTGAGATGTTTCTGATCAGGGCCCCCGGAGTCGACAGAGTCGGCTGATCCGCAGAGATCCGTCTTCCAAACTGCCGCGGCTGCATTCCAGCCAGAGATCTGATCACACCCCCCCCCCCCCCACGACTTTGGCCCCCCCCCCCCCGACGACTTTGGCAGAAAATAGCAGTTTATTGACCATAAAACATGTGCGGCTACACATAAAAGCACAAACGCACGTCCACATGCTTACACTGGCACAAATAAAAGTGCACAAACACACACACGGAGCGACACCTTCACGCACACACAGATGAACCGCGGCTCCGCGGCGAGGGCCATACCCCCGGCAACAGCAGCACCACAGAAAGTCAAATTATTAGAAATAATGAAAAGCCATCAATAAGAATTCTGCAGAGACTCATTTCATTCTGTTGTCAACAGCGCTTTTCAGCCCATTATTTTCTGTAAATGTTAACATCGCCCAGCCTGCCTATTGATTCTATTATTTTTGACCTTGCATTAGTGTCGGCTAATCTCGCATGCTATAAAATTTCATTTCATAGTGAAAAATACTCCGAGGCCCTAAGGGTGAGTTATACACAGGTTGTGGCACCCCTGGGATTCATAAGTGCACATGCGGGTAAACAAACCGTACATTTAATGTTTCTTAGATGAGTGAGCAGCGCTGGGGGTTTTCATTTCTCCTCACACCTTCAGGTTTCCTCTCTTTCCTCCTCGCTGTGAGCCGTCCAGGCTCAGTCTGAGGAGAACGGGGATGCTTCCAAAAGCCGCGTGGTATTTTCAGTGTGGACAGGTAGAGACGCAGCTGAAGGTTGATAAACTGGACCTGGATGAGGGGAACAGTGAAGAAGTGAAGCTCCCACCCTCAGCACAGCTTTAACTAGCGGACGCATGCTAATAGTCTGTAGTTTATCTTTTGGAAAAACTGGCTGTGGTAATAAAAGTAAACATGCGTCAGTCAATATTTTCACATTTGCAGAACGTTTTCGTCTCCCTGGTGTCAGGTTCTAGAGGTTTGAACATGTAGAAACTTTGAAATCTGAATCATTTGGCTTGGACTTATTATCATTAACTTGGTGTTCCTTTAAAGCAAAGATGTGTTCAGTTGCGTGACTCACGTCTTTGTTCTGCTCTTTCCATTTGATGTGTTTGGTTTGTGGTGTCACGTTATGAAGTATTTCTCTACCGACGTCTGACACACACAATACATGATTGATTGACTCGCGGGCGTGTGTTTGTCGTCACTCGTCTCAGTCAGTGGATGAACTGGTTCCCTTCTTTGTTGTATAATTGTGTTTTCACTACCACCAATAACAACTCGAATGTATAAACGTTGTTAAGCTTTAAACAAGTTAAGATCTGAATCATAACCTGAATTATCCAGAACTAACCTTTGATTTAGTTTCCCGTCGGCGAACCTGTCGACACCGGCTGTTGATGGAGGCCAGGCGTGGTCAGACCGTCTGGATTCATGTGTCTGAACACATCAGGAATCATACGATCAATCTGTCTCTGGATCAAACCCGAGCCGCCTCCTCTCAGATCTCCTGAGGAGCTGCTGATCGTCTTTGTTCGCCGCGCTTTCTTTCCGTTTTCTTTTTTCCTCCCTGTTTGTTTGTTTTGTCCAGATTAGTCCACAGATGTGTGTTTATCTATTTTTAATGTCTCCCTCCTACCTTATCAAACTTTTCAATTTGGGCCTTTGATGCAAACATGCCGGAGCACTTTGCTGCAGCTCCAAAATTAGAGAGCGAGAAAAGAGAGCGAGAGAGATTTTCCAACTGTGGATGCCTGTGCTCTGGGTGTCACTTTGGTTAATAATCTCCTACCAATCCTTCAACTCTCGTGCACGTTCAGAACGCTGCAAACCATGAAAACAGCTGGCTTTGCGCAGCCCAACTGTCAGAGTCTCCTTTGCTGTCGATGATGGAAATATCAACCCAGTGAGCCATGAGTGGACGTCTCAATCTGAATCTCTTCAGCTCAGCTAAACCGCCGCCGCCGCCCTCCCACTGATAATTCACACAACACCGAACCACCCCTCCTCCCTGCGGTGATACACCGGGAACATCCGGCACCGTAATTCTGTTAAACGCCAAACAAAATGGATGCTTTTTATTTTATTTTTGGGTCACTGTGAATTACAGCGGTCCTATCCCAGCTCCTTGGCTGGCGTCCATTTTTTTTTTGTTTTAAAATGTTTGAAAAAGGAACTGGGATTGAACAAAAGGACCAGTTCATGGTGCAGCGCGGCCACAGCCGAGATCTGCATCCAGGGAAGGAGCAGAGTAATGTTGACACCATCAACAACATCCGTCTCCTTCAGCTGTTCCTGCATTATCACGCTGCTCTCAGTTGCATTGCCAGTGTGCGCTCAACCTGCCATTTATTTTAATCACCACAGCAAACTCCAAACACAGGCGGCGACGTGAATCACGATAAACATGCGTGTCCAAACATTTCCGAGCCATTCGTCAAAAAAAAGAGAGAGAGAGAGAGAGAGAGAGAGAGAGAGAGAGAGAGAGAGAGAGCGTCTTGGAGTACCTGGTGCCTTCAGAGTTACTGGAAATTAAAACATAGTAGTGGGGGAACAGATTGCAGCGGATGTTGCAGAAAAGAGGCGGAAGGAATGCCGTGTTTGTTTTTCTTCTCCGGACCACCACTATGTGTTTTCAATGTGATGTGAGTCGGAGATAAAAATTAAAGCAAGTCCCCGGGGCTCATCCAAGTTTAACAAAGCACCAAGGACAGGCAACCTTAAGCCCACACAGCGCGATGACGCTCCTCCTCACGGAGAATGTAATAAATAAATGAGCAGATGAGCTTGGTTCTGACAAGTGAGGGACATGGTGCTCCCTGTGCATTTTTGATAGTGATCTAATTCCTCTGGCAGGCGTGGATGTTGATTAAATCAGAATGTCAGCCACTTGACAAGACAAGACACAAGCCGGCGTGGAACCTGTTTGAACAGCGTGAGCCGTGCGAGATGGCCAGGGAGATTTGCAACGCTGCACGGCCGCTGAACCCCGCACGCCGCCCTGTTATCGTCGCTTCCCACAACATGTCCGCAGAGAGACAGGCAGGCGGACTGAGCGCGAGAGACGTGGGGGAATCTGCCGAGGCCCGGCTCTTCTGTTCCCTCTCAGGGTGACATCAGCCCTCTGACACTCAGGAGTAAACAGAAGGGTGTGATGGCGTGTTCCCTTTCACTCACACGTGCTTGACGCCATCAAACCTCCTTGACAATCACAGAACTGGATGCAGGACATACGCATGTGCTGAAATCACAGGCCCCGTAATTATGGGGACGAGAGCCTCTCCCCGAACAGAGTCACTGCGTGAGGCGGAAGTCACTGGGAAATCAGAGCACAGAAGGCTTGGGGTTCGTCGGGCGGCGGCAGTGCACAATAGCAGTTTGATAACGGGGGAGTTTTCAGAGCCAGAAATCATTGCGGCAGGTTGCTATTCAACTGATGAGTGCCTGGAATCACTGTATCTGTGCAAAAGTGCTGCTTTCACCCAAATCCAACACAATACCCCGACCGACTGCTAAAACACGACAACACACTCATGTCAACACACTTTGGGACAAAGGCCCGAGACTCCTGACGTTCACAACAGGCTCTGACCTCAGATCACCACCCATCATCTGTGACCTGTCCGCAAACACTGCAGAATGAGGTGAAAACACTTTACGCTCATCCTACCTGGTTTATCTGCATGGAAGATTGCATCCTCTGTTTAGTATGCATAAAATGACCCTGGATTAACTTTGTCATTATTGTTAAACACGGAAGGCTTTTTGCGTGTCGTGTATTTCAACCTGTGAGGAAACAATCCTCAGACGTTTCAAAATATATCAGCTCCACAAGAGTTGTGCTTTTACTTTGGAAGTGGTTCCTTGAATGTTGTTGACCAGCTGCAGCGATATGATGAAATAAGAATAATCATATTACCAAGAATAGTTTTGACCTGTGGTTTGACCTCTTCTGACCCGAGGACGTAGAGGACCTAATGTCCATCCTGGTGCGGACAGACAGGCGTTAGCGGCATCAGACGCTGGATCTTCATCCCGAGTGTTGGATGGAAATTTGGCACAAAATGAAACAGAATCCTTGGGCGGCTCCCCTCCCGCCTCCCTTTCACCTCCCTGCATGCGCAGCTCCAAGGAGGTCAAAGTTACATGTACAAAGTCACTCCACTAATCTCCTTTGTCACTCATAAAATTTACACAACATCTCCCTCATGGAGGCCTGTCAGTTTGCTGCTGCCTGTGGCTGTCAGAGAACATAGATAATTACTCGGAGGGATCAGAGAAGGCCTTGATTATTTATAGGCCTGGATGTCTGAAAAGGAGGAAAAAAAGCTATATGCTGCTTTGGATGATTTCTTGTCAGTAATAATATAATACAAGATTATTATTGTTTTAAAAAATCCTCTTTATGGTCTTAGAAGGTTTAGAAGGAAAATCAAAAATCAGACGTGGTATACGCTGGAGTCTTTTTTTGTGTTTTAATAATGACAAGGATTTTTATTCATTACCCTCAGAGTGTTTTAATAAAAAGTCTTAGTTGTGAAACTTTTCTGAACATGAAGGTAAATAAAACACATCCTCTGTGAGTGACAGCTCCTCCCGCTGCATGATGACTGACGCCTCCTCCACCGCAGTTCGTGGGAACTGAGCGATACCGGTCAGTCGACACTCACACACTCGGTGTGTTTTGTACCTTGTTGCTATGATCTCACCGGCCTGTTTGTGTTTAGCTCTCTCCCATGAATCATGCCAAGCCCTGAGGGAGAGAAACAAACAGCTTGTGGCCATGCCACGGTGATATTGACTTTCAGAATCTGCAGATCATTAACAACTGCTTTTATTTGACATAGACAATTCTGAGGGCCACTGAAACCACGCGCTCAGCTTCAAGTCTGAAACAACTCGCCACAAAACGGAATTTTCACTGCAAGTTCATCGAAAACTTAAATTAAATAAACGCGCAGGAAATAATGAGGATTAATAATTAGTTTGTTGTAAAAAAAAAAAAAAAATCCACCAGATGCTCAAGAAATAGCAGTCTACCTTCTTAGCTGCTAATGCTAAGCTAATGTTCTGCATTGGTTCAGCTCGGCATTAGCTAGCTGGTTATTTATCCTGATTCATTTAGTTTGCTGTAATCACACAGGCGTTTGTTGAAGTGTTTCTGATGAGTTTGGTTTTCATAGGTCATTTAAAGATTTATAAACTGGGTAAGATGATTGACAGCTGAAAGAGACTCTTGCCTGGCTTAACGAACATATTGGCGGGACCTTGGCACCACGTCTCCATGCTCCAATCACTATCGGGTAGATTCTGGCTATTTGTTATTATTATTATTATTATTATTGCCTATATTTAGTCAGGGAATGAAACCGGGTTTGAGCCTAATCTACAGTTGTCTCAGCGAGGTGCGATTATTCCAAAGATGCCGTCCCTTGCTGGGGCTCGGTGGTGGTGGGCAGACAGGATTGACAGTGACCAAACAATGATCGGGATTAAGTGTGTTTCTTCAGCGGCTTTAATCCTGGTTAAAACCATCTCATACCTCCCAGCACACGTGCCTATTCAAATCTAATACGCCATTTAAATGCCAGCTTAATAAGAGGTGGCAATTCCATGTGCAAATCAATTTGATATCTACAGGGACTGAAAAGTGCACATCACACATTACGAGCCAGGATCAAGCTGGGGGCAGGTGCCTCTCCTCTCAGAATTTCAAGGAGTTTGCAGACGGATCTGAATTCACAATTAGTCTCATTGTGGCGACTTCTTAAGGTTTGTGACAGTGTCTGGGTTCCACTAAAGGCCATGTGTGCGAAGCCATGAATTTCTTGCGACAGGCTATGATACCAGAGAGGCTATATTTAGGGAGGATAACTAGTACTGCACGGTATAATCTGACATTTGTACCACAAGGGAGTCATACTGCATTGCTCACAAATGACAGTGTCACTGTTGGTTTGTGTCCCCGGTGGAATAGGTTAAAGAGAACAAAACATGTTTTTGCAGTGGAGTGCCGCGCTGCAAGACAGATCTAATAAAACTGTATTTGATTGTGTGGATATGATCTGACTGTGGCTGTCACTGGTGAGTGAGCCCCCTGAGCGTGGAGACAGCAGCAGTCTGCTGGAGAAGGAACAAAGAGTCCCTGGGAGCGGTCTCAGTAGACTCTGAAACAGGAGTCTGCATGACTGGCCTGCTTTTGATGGCTGACTTCAGCGAGGCATTTCACCTTCCCCTCTGCTTCTCCGGCCGCTGAGCCGGGGACAAAGGGAGCACAGGGAAGAGGTGGCTGCCATTGTTCTGGCGTTGATAGCCGCAGATGTTCCTTAAATTCCAGGAACACGAGGTAAAGCGTTTCACTTAATGTGAGCCCCCCCCCCATGAATAAACATGTGGCACGTTCTGAGCGATGTAGCATTTTTATCAATCTGCGGCGACGGCTCTCTATCGGCACCCTTGCGCGGTGTCGTCGTTTAAATTATAACGTCAAGCGGCGTATTTGAGTACCTGTCAAATCCCTTTAAAGAAAACAAGCATGATGTAATTCTGTTCAACCAGGCAATTCATTAGCCCAAGTCAAACACTCGTCCTTCTGCAGTTGGCTGCTGTTGTCCTCCCCGGGGACGCACAGGAGCCACTTACGTCCACATTCACCAAGGTGATCAAACCTGCGTCAGCCCACACCTGCCTCCCCTCTCAGGAGGAACCAGGACAGGCTGCACAACAAAGCTGCGGTGGCGGAGGCACACTTGGGGAGTTTGGCTAACTGCGTCTTCAATCACCGCATCTCAGAGCCATCCAAGGATTGCGGGCATTTATTGGGAGGGGGGGGGGGACGTGGAGGAGTTTGTTTAGGATGCATATTGCACCAGCTGATTGATGTCTGAGGAATATTCCAGCCACTTAGCTACTGTAGTGCTCTAGCAGTTATATGACACCTTGCATTTTTCTATACCGCCGCTGCGTCCTCCTGCAAAGCACCATGCAGATGGAGAAACAGTGTTGCTAATAAATAGACATGGGATATGAGTGTTCCAGACATCTTTACTAGGAGACCGTAAAGCCATGTTAGCAGAGGCAGTAGAATATTATACCAGTGAGATGCTCAGTGGAGATTTGGGGATCAGCAATGTGCAGGCTGTTTTTTTTCAATGATATGTTTGAATTATTTCTTATGGGGGTGCATAATGGCAATATAAATCTTTCTGGGTGTGCAATTACAAAGACTGGCATGGTCTATTCCCCGCTGGGTGATCGCCTGCGAACAATGACATATTACTGGCTGGCCGGCAGTGGTCATTAAGAACTGATATGGGATTTATGGCCAGTCTTTAAACATGAGATGGCATTAAAGAGATTTGAATACAGTCAAAATGGCACAAAGAATCCTGCCTGAGCAAGATGGAGCTAATGAACTGTGTTGGGAAGCGGAGGGATATAAAGTTATTTTGGGTAAAGCCAATTTCTCATCAAGCAAAACGAGTCCGATTTTAATCACGGGTTGTCAGAGCGCATAACAAGCTCGCCGCGTTATTGTGGTTTTGTATCGGGGGAAGTTTTATACGGCTGTAATGAGCAAAGTTGAACAATTAATATATTAACACACGGTTCAATTTGCGACGACAGAACGCACGCTGAAAAGCAGATGACAAAATGTGAGGGTTTGGATGCCAAGTATGAAAAGCACGGGGGCCGATTATGTCGGGAGGATTTTCCAGACGACGCCGACCTCGGTAGACGGCGCGGCATCGCCGCAGTCAGTGTTTCTGCTCCGTGACAAAAGCTCTCCACATAACCACGCTGCTAATTTCCAGTGGTAATTAAAGAGTCTTACATTCCACGCGATACCTGCTGAGTGAGTATAAGGAGCTTAAGCATCAGATGTGTTCATTGGAAAGTGAGAAATAAAGACTTTGCCTCATCATATTAGTGCCAACCCTTAAAGTGACTGTTTATCATGAGGTAGTGCTCAAGGTTTTAATGAGCTCCTGCCTGTTCTAGTATAATTCCAATTAGTCCCTCCGTCTCGTATAATGGCATGATTACCTTGTGAAGCCTCCATTGTTTTCTCCACGAGCCTTGAAAGGAACCCTGACTATTTTAATCTGTTTCCCAGCGGCAGCACACCTGCCAAGCCGGTTCCACCTCCTGCAGGATGATCACAGGTACTGGTTCAGAGAATGGCACCGAATGAACACCCCCCCCCCCGGTCACACCTGGTGGATAGATGAGAAAATGAGTGTTGAAATCCGATTGTGACTGCGTGCAAGTGTCTCTCGCTCCGTGTTATAGGTGTGCTGCTCGTTTGCAGATTTAGAATTTCATTATGGGGGAGTGGGTGTTTTACCAGATGCAGGATGTGATAAAGATAGCTCATGACAGGTATTGGCTGGATCGCCCCCTGGTGGTCGGCTCATGTTTGCGTTCTCGATTTTAATTAGTTATAAAAATCGTTGCAATGCACTTGTTTTAGTCCAGCGCTCCCATCAACGACGATACTTCGATGCAATTTTCAATAATTTTGCGTTAACAATTTCTCGAATACCTGGGCTCACTTACTACGACATGCAACTGATCTTGGTCGGAGCGATAGAAGATCCCGCCGCCGTGTCATTACCTCAATTTTGGTCTCTGCCATTTTCGGAAGCAGTGTGAAGAAGACGCTATTTTTGATCAAAACCCAGGCGAGAGGAGAATCAGTCATTAGCGGCGGAGATTTGCGCTGTCATCTTGTTTGGACAGCTCGTGGCTCCCACTCGATGACAGTTGTGGTTCCAGCCTCACTGATTTACCAAGAAACCCGGCACACGACCCGGATGACACGCCACTGAGGTTTCTGTCTCTCCGGAAAAAAAAGGATTAAATACCTCAATGCAAATGATTAATTGAGCTCTTGTTGCTGAATCCAACATATTGTGGCCGGTGTCTGAACCGATCCGGTTCTCTGAGGCCACGGTCGTGCCCGAGAAATGCCTCATTCACATCACTTTAACAGGGTATCAGCTGCTGTGTGAACAATAGGCAATAACCAGAACCTAAAACTGAATTTAGATTCCTCTCTCAGATTTGACACTCGTGCAGAATAAGAGACGGGAGGGAAGAAATGGTAATCTGCAAGAAAACCCTTAAAAGAATCAATTTGGCAAGGTGTCGGAAAATGTGACTTTATCCGGCACTGTGATTCCGACTGTCTCCCGTAAGAGTGGGATGACTGTCTTTCTTCCCCGCTGACAGGCAGACCCAGGCCAAATTGACAGTTCTTTAAAGCGCCTGACAGAAAGCCGCATTAATTAAGTCATTGCTGGACTTTAATTGTGTTAAGAAGTTGAAAAAAAAAATCTAATATGAGAAAAGGTTACCAAGTCCTCCGTGGTGTCAGATTTTCTACTTTCTATGAATATTAATGTGCCTAATGAAGACAATCTTCGCTTCATCTCCCCATTGTTCTGTATTCAGGTGCCAAGCTTTCACAGCCATTGATTTGTTGTTAAAGAACAAATATGTCATGGGAGAAAATGACTGCCACGTCCTTTATCTTAAATTTATCAAGAAAAACGCCTCTCTTCTCAGTTGAAGTGCAGCTTTTTTGTTATTCCAAGGAAGATTTTAGCTGAGTGAGTGTCACGCAGAAGTTGTCAAGGTGTGTTCGGGTGTTAATTAAATGTACTAAGCCAATTTTGCTGTTCTGCTGTGAACAGGGAACAAAGGGAAATCCAGATTTCACAAAGTGCAGCGCACAACAAATAAACACCGAGGCTTGGTCTTTAGCCAGTGGCGTAAAAATTATTGCGCTTTCAGCCTCCGGCACTTCAGCATTCAGCGCAGAAAACACATTTGTTTGCAGATAAACCTTGCTGAATGCTATCAGGGCAGTAAAGAGCAAACGTGTGGCGGATCGGCCGCGGTGCAGCTGCCTGCCACTGCTGGCAGATAAAGTCATGTGATAAGATATTTGATGGCAAGTTACAAGTTCTTTGTGCCTGCCACAGAGCCTGGGGGGAGAACAACACCCAGCATTCCCCATGCTTCAATATTAACCGGCCATCATGATTGCCAGGCATATTGAAGAGACAGAAATTCAAATGAACCTCTCTCCCCGTGATAAGACGACCTGAGTCCTTGTGAAAGATGAGCTATGGCTATTTCTGGAGAACGAAGTGCTCGGTCTCGCCACAGGGCAAACCCTGAATAGCCAGGGTTGGAATTACTTGAAAAGGAGGACTGGCTGATGCACTTGGCACTTGTCATTGAAGGAGTGTCTTTTGTTCACAACGCCATAGATCTCCATCTGAAGGAGCCGCACAAAGGGTCTCATGTATTTGTGAGTCCTTTTGTGAAAAATTAACGCACGCGTGTTACCGAGGGGGAAGGATGGTGTTAGAAACGTTATTTTCTCAGTATCTCTTCGGAATTGACTCTTTAAATCTGGGGGGGGGGGCTCGCCACATGTCCCCGCTGCGTCTTCCTTTCCTTTCTCTCTCTCTCTCTTCAAATGTCCTTGTCTCGGATGGTTGTCGAAACGAGAGTCGTCACCGTGGCTAATTTATTATGTGGCCTGCGTGTACACAAAGTGTGAAGGATGGGGAAGCATGTGGACGTCTCTTTTAATGCATCCGACAGAGACGACTTCTTTCTGATGTCGTGTCTCTGTGCATGTTGTCAGGGAAGTTCACAATGTGTCCCACCAGAGGACGGACACACACACACACACACACACACACACAGAACGAGAGGAAGGATCAGTCAAAGCTCTCAGACATCATCGTTGTAATACTTCTCTCCGGGGGAACTGTGTTGAAAGAGTGTATGTTAATTCACGACAAGTTCATTTTATTCATTTAATTTGATGAATTAGTGAGCGTCTGCAAAACTTTAGAAGACACGTGATTTGCTTTCAGTCACTTTAAGGCCCAGGCTGGAATATTGAGAAACTGTAAAGTCCTAATAATGAATCCCCTTATATCAATTCCAGCCTCACCAGGATACACACACTTATCGATATCAGTCTCTTAAATGAGCCTGATTTTTAGTTTTTCAGCAAAATCTGAGAATGATTTCCTGGGAAATCAGTAATTATTATGAGAACACTGAATGATTATTGGACTGAATGGAGCCGCAACAAACTGAATGGCTTCTTTCCTGACTCGTACTGCATCGTTCCACCAAGTTCTGTGGTCGTGTGTCGTGCATTGTTTGTGTTGTCTTGTTCACAAACACACAGACAAAGCACATGAGGTCACGTTAACTTTCACAATGTGATCGTCTGCTGCTGTTAAACGATTGTTTACACTAAAGTTTGGAATGTGCGTCCCTTATTTTAATTATAGTGGGATTTTTCTGTGTTTAAATCCAAGTGCTAAGTTATTTATCTGAATATACTTAACATTTATGTGGATTAAAAAAGAGAAAAGACGGATTGTGGCTTTAATGGCCCTCCCCTTAACAATTTATGCAACATAAAGCAGCTTCCTCAGAGGTAATTCTGCAGGGGAAGAAGCCGCGGCTCAGATTTACTCTGGGTCCCGTGTGCTGAGAACCACACTCGCCTTTATTTATGGGGAAAGTTTAACTTCTGGGTTTCTGCTGTAATGACTCACATTCTGACTCGGATCCGGTTTTGGAATGAATCAAATTAACGACCACGTACGGCTGATATCTAACGCTTCCTCCTGATGTATCCTCCCTCCTGTATTCCTGCCGTAATAACAATGAATATTGTTTTATTATTGTTATTGCTTTGTCTCCGTCCTTAATTGTGACTGCAGTGACCCTAAAAAGACATGGGAGAACAGATGAAGAGCGGCATCAGAGGGAAAGTAATGGAACGTCTTTCAACAACACTTTGTCTCCGTCCCTTCGGCCAAGTCTGGGATACCTATTAACACTCCCTTTAAATTATTCATTCTGATGGATAAAACACCTCCACAATTAATTGCATGTGAGCCACCCAGCCCCCTTAAATCTGTGGAAGAGGCTGAAATTCACAGCGTGCACTCGTTAAATGTATAATTTCCTCAGGCTGACCAGAATCCCTCCCTCCCCCCACCCCCTCCCTCCTTCACAATAACTTTACCGCACTGTACTGCAGGTAAACACGGTAACACAGGCGGCGGCTGATTAATGGGTGTATCATGAAATCTCCTCTGTAGGAGCACGTCTGGAGGAGACAGAAAAGAAAAGGGAAAGAGAGACGGAGACAGAGAGAGAGAGACGCCCTCCTGTCGTTGAGCGTTGCTGTTTCATGGATGCCACCTCGCCCCATCCATAATCACGTTTATATCACATTCAACTTCAGACATGATCAACGTGCACTTCTTTAAGGGGACCAAACGGGGCTGGTGCTCCTCTTGAGGGAGGTTTCTCTTGTTTTGTTGACACGCTGGTTTCATTTACGAACTGGCTGCACCCTCCTCCTCCTCATTAATGTTTGATTTGATATGAAGTTTTGCTCCGAGCTGCTGCAGCTCCTCCGTCGTTTCCACCTGCAGAGCAACGGATGACACGTCTGTGCGTGACATTGGAGGATGGAGGTGGGCCGAGACGCCGCTGTCGATGAGGGACGCAAACATAAAAACAGACTGATGGCTGCTGCTAAACTGATGTTAGCGGCGCTATCGACGTTTCCGGCGAACGCCACTTTTTTTTTTTAAACGCAGAGGTGGAAAAGAAGTCAGATAAAATAAAAAGTCCCGCTGTAAGCAGAGTGGCTAAATGAGCTTTGTGTTTGTGCTGAGAGTCTTTGTGCCGGAGCTCATGCTGGAAGAAGAGTGTGCCGCCCGGCTATTTATTGCTCTGCTGCTGAATGCAACGCCAGCTCAAAAGGCTTCAAATCATCGGGGAGATTGTTAGGCTTCTGTGAAAATTACGGAAATGCGGGGGAAATGGATGAGCAACACTTCATAACAATTAATCAGAGGCTGCTGATTAATAAAGTTCATTTTTTATTCTCGATGATTCAGGGGATTATCAAAAGGACACTGTCCTTGTCATTTTGATTAACAAACCCATCCTCGCTCGGGAAGAGGACGCGCTGAAGGGAGACGCTTTCTTTCGCCCATAAAATAAATATTGAATGAGAATATTAACTCGTTAACCTTGACAAGTATTTGTAATTTTCATAAGGGGGTAAACCAGCAGATTCAGCACAAAAACTGCTGTGGGGGTTTGAGAAAAGGCGCGGGAAGAGGGGTGGGAGGACGACAACACACAACAAATTAGAGAGAATGAAGAATGCTACTGCATGAATCCTGTCATTTTTATGGGCTGCGATGATTAATTTGTTTGTTCAAATTCTCAATTAAGCCAGGAGGAACTGGCAGAATTAGAAAAAGGAGAGCAGTGCAGTCTTGTCTTGGCTTTGCAAGCACCCTGGGGAGATACAGCCCTACCTGATCTCAGGTCAGCAGGCGACTCTGCAGACGGCTTGCGCAGCCCGGAGCAGGGGCGTGGTGCTGCGCGGCTCCGGGATTTTGTTTCAAATGGCACAGAGAGGGGGGAAAAAAATGTAGATCAAAATATTTCGCCAGCCCCCCCCCCCCCCCCCCCCACCTCCACCAGATAAATCATCCTGCCCCCCACCTCCACCAGATAAATCATCCTGCCTTTTCCTTTCATTTGTCCAGGTCGCCTTGTCAAGGGTAATGCCCTTAAAATGTCAATTGTCAGTGTGAGCATGAATTGCATTAGATGTAAAGTACAGTTCACCACACACAAAAACAGCAGTCAGTCGCAGTGTCGTACAGAAGGAAATAAAATATGGAGCTTGCACTTCCCTTCTCCCTGGAGGCCCCGTGCACTTATTATTTGTCAGAGTGACAGATGTTTTTCAAATGATGGCGTCTCTTGTGAGCTGAACTTCCACCAAAGCTCCGCCGTGAGAGACTGCGGGACACTGCTGTGCACCATCTGACGGTGCAAGCCTCCACAGACCGAATCCCCGTGCTGCCGCCGCGAGCTGGTCTGCAGGGACGTCTGACAACAGAGGAGGAGGAGGCTGCCGGGGTGGTCCGCCCGAGGTGAGCCGCAGCTCTAACGTGGCAGCGGGCGGGCTCGGACCCCGACTCGCAGCAGCAGAACTCCAGAATCCAGAGTTAGATTTGTTTATTGAATTTGCAAAGTGCTGTGGATTTGTTTTTGGTGGCTGCAACAGATATTATTTACAGCACAGGCATAAATATTAATGCCGACAGAAAACAAATTTGCAAGAAAGCGTGCGACTGCTGCAGAAACCAAGCGGAGAGGAAGGGGTCATTCTGCCGCGTGTGTTTTTCTCACCGTGTGTGGGAGGCCGACGCTCAGGTAGCATCATAGAGCGTTAATAGGTTTCTGCAAAAATATGCAGTGTCTGCCGGCACAGCCGGGGTCAGAGAGGGGGCCCAGACCAGTCAGGGTCAACGGGAAACACACTGCAGGTATTTACGATATCGCTCAGGCTGCACAGGAGAAGAGTTAATATGCAAAGTGCACCGCTCTGCAAGGTTCCTTTAACAATATATAACCTCAGAAATCCAGAACAACTCGTTTTTCAAAATACATGAATTCAACTTGAGGCTCTCAAAGCAAGTGAACGCAGCTCCTCCGACACGATCACCTACAGCAGATACTTTCTCTTCGAGGAAATGAGAAATACTTGTAACATATGTACGAATACAACGCCCAACAGTTGCCTCAGAAAATAATACTTCCTACGCTTAGGCTCCGACCCTGCACGAATCCACCGACTTCCTGCTAACGAGCAAACCAATCAGCCCCAATGAAAACCTCCCTGGTGGAGATGGTAATGATAATAATATTTCTCCTCTGCACGGTGGAATATTCTTCGTGCACTTCAGGAATCCAGTTTTTTGTAAATAAATCTTCTTAACTTGAGGCTATCCTGAAGCCAGCGTGTATCTGCTCCCGTTACATTTATATAAGAAGGATATAACCTCGGCAGCACTTTTCTGAAAGTGAAAATGGAAATACCTGTGAAATGGCAGCATTATAAAACAGAGTAATCGCAGCGAGGGGAGCCGGATCACTGCCTCTTGGTTGACCCACTGATGTGTGGACGATGTGTCGAGCCTCTGCTTCTCTTTATGACACCGTGCATTTAAAACCAAGAGCTACACTGTGTTTATATTATCTCTTTATTAGATTGTCTCTGCGTTTGCTCGGTAAAGTGTTTGTTTACCTCTACAGCCATTTTATATTATTGAAATCAAACAAAAGGATAAATCGTGCACGTTCAAGCGCAGCGTGTCACAAAAAAAAAAACAAAAAACAAAACGGGTGAAATAATAATCCGGAGACGAGAGCGTTTCTCTTCTACATACGCTGCAAATTCCCTGAGCTAAAGTGCAACTCTTTTATTGTGTTTACGACCATTATATGATTTTTGTAATGAAATCACAGTGTGTTTTCCAGACCACTGGGCGCTTTTAATAGCGTTGGCCACCTTTCTTTTTCCAATTCAAGGTGTCCTCTATGCAGCATGTTCATCCAGAGCAGCAGCAGCAGCAGCAGCATCGACTGCAGCCAGCACTTGTGAAGCGAAAATGCTTATTAGTCAAACAGTCCCCATCGGAATAATGCCACGGTCAGCCGGTGGTGAGGGATAACTCTGTGCGGATGACACTCCGGAGCCTATTCTGTAGGGGATCTGCTTCAGTACAGCACGCACAAACATGATGTATGGACACACAGGCAGAGAGGCATCATGGGACCACACAGTGGAAGAGCAGCAGAGGAGTGAGTGTAGCCGGAGCAGCATCCAGCATGTTCCAGTTCCTGTTTAACGATCCATATGCCCCACCCCCCCACCCCCGCAACCTTGATCAAAACCTGTCGGTGGAAATGAAGCAGTTAAAGATGAATACGGACGGATTTTTACCCCGTGACCTCGAGAAGAGAAAAAGAAAATTCACTGAGCTGATTTTGTGTTCTCCGGCTTCCTCTTGTTAGCTAGTGGCTAACAGCTACATGCTACAACTGTTCTCTTTTGGTTTGTACTCTTTTGTGTCATTTTGTGTCAGTATTGAAATGTAAACTCGGTGGAAAAGTTTATCCTTTGGATAAGTTGAAGGTTGATTTAACGCCACAGCTAACAAGCTAACGTAGCTTCCTTCATTCTGAGCGCAGCTCTCTGTCTCCTCAAAGGTCGACTCTGTCAGGACGACTCCTAATTTATCAACAAAGCTAATTGTGTGGCACCAAAGATGCTTTGCCTCGGCCCCGACTCCAGCGATGACTCCAGTCAACCCACAGAGTTTCACCTGCTGCTATCACGGGGCCTGAAGTTCAGTCGGTGTGGATTCGGTCTGACTGTCGTTGCCAGGAGCCCGTCAGGTTTAATACACGGAGGTTTGTCGAAGCATCACATATTTATGTGGAATATTTGCTGCGTGTGGGGAAGAAGAAAATCAATTTCCCGCTCCTCTTGATAATTGATCTTTTTTACCCAGAGTTTACTGGAAAGATGACATGACAGTCATCTATCTATCTATCTATCTATCTATCTATCTATCTATCTATCTATCTATCTATCTATCTATCTATCTATCTATCTGTCTGTCTGTCTGTCTGTCTGTCTGTCTGTACATCCATACATTCATTCATTGTAGTATATATTTCATAGTATATATAGGTTAATAATACATTTCTATATAATTTAATACATCTGATTTTAGTAGCCTATATCCACAATGTTTTATGTGTAATGTAGCTGTATATGTTTAACTTATATGTATATGTGAATATACATATGTGAATATATATATATATATATATATATATGTTTAATCAGAGTATATTAGTGCTGCCTGCCTGCCTGTGCATGATGGTGACGTCTTTAAAACAATAGAGAAGATCAGGCAGGGGAACCAGAGACGAAGCTGTGCAGCTACTTTCCTGATTTAATTCCTCGGCTCCACTCAACAGTGTCTGCGACACCTTATCATTAGCCAGTAAACCTTCTCAAAATAAATCCAATCCCATAAATCTACCTCTGAAGGAATCAGATACTTTTAAAAAGTGACAGCGACTGACCTTCAGATTTATTTTTGTCACACCAGAAACTGTCTCCCTCAGCAACGAGAGACGTGCCTGTCCAGATGGTTTTGTGTGGCATCGTCTTGCTAATTGTCAGTGATGCCATCAAAGGGATGCAGCAGACCTGACAACTTAGCTGATGAGCAATAAGACGAGCATGAGGGGGGAAATTAGAGCCAAAAACATGTGACAGTTATTTTGTGCAGCCTACCTATGCTTTTAAATGCTTTAAATCACCGGGCTCCCGTTGTCTGCTGCCTCTGTGTCAGACAAGAACAGAGTAAACAAAAATAAACAAGGAGGCTGGGGTTGAAAATACTCATTACTGTGTAATTACTAGATCTGACTGCATTGTGGAAATATCTGAAAACAATAATATTAATAATAACAATAACAATAATACTACAACTACTAATAATAATAATGGAGGAATGGGAGCGTCATCATGTTACGCTGCATTACACAGGCCTCACATGTCCGAGCTGACTGTAAAGTTGCGACGCGGGGGAAGAGCGCGTGTGTGTGTGTCCCCGCAGACTGAAGAACATGCAAGACAAAACATATGACACAGGGGATGATCCCGACCTGAGACTGACGTGTGCTAAAGAACATTACAGTCATTCCCAGCATAAAGGTCACATTGACTTGTGTTATAAATTGGACGGGACAGCTCCAGCATACATGGAGTGTCAAGTGTGAGGAGGTCTGAAAGAAAATCCCTGGGATGTTTCAGGACACACACACACACGCGTGCACATGCGCGCGCAGGGAGGCGGATGTTTGAAAGTGTCTCCATCTCACCCTCACTTGTGATTAGCACAGTTAATCATCACATTAAAGCAGAAGTCCGCCAGCAGAGTCCATCCTGTAATAGAGATGCAGTGAGTTAGAAGCTGCCTTTTTGTTATTTCTTTATTTTTTTTGTAACTTTAAAACCCTCAAAATCCAAATAATGCAAAGGAGGCGGGATGCAAGTGAAAGTTCAGGGTTTATTGTTGCAGCTGTTTATGCAGCGGGTGATTAAATCCACAGTTTCAGCGATTCTGCAGCAGGAAGAAAAAACCCAACATATATTTACATGTTCATTTGAGGCGTAATAGTCTTTGGACTAAGAATACCCTGCGAGGAGCGGCAGCGAGCACAAGAGCAGACTTTTTGCTCTGAGATACAAAGGGAACCAACTTGAAAGGAAATAAGCAAATGAATGCAATGCCTCATTAGGCGGGTTTTTATTTGACCGTGGCCAATTAGAGAGCATCTGTAATTTAAAACAGTCAAACTAAAAAAAGACTCTGCCAAGAAGAACACATCCTCGCGGGGACTGGATCTTTCACTTCGGTTTCATTCAAATTATTTTTTTCCTTACAGTGATATTTTTCTATTTGATCGAATACAAATAAGCCACAGAGGACGTTCAAGTTCACCAACATGCAGATGGTCGGGATACAGTGGGAGTCGAGATGAAAGAGCGCGGTCGGAGGGATTTTGTCGAGGTCAAGGTTGTGCGCTGATGCGTTTTGGCCTCACTCCTTTTTACCTCTACATCGGGATCAATACCCCCAACTCCTCCATCTTAATCAACGAGCCGCCGAGGTATTTGCGGGCTGTTACCTTAATGACACAAAGGTGCACTTTGAAAACAGAACCGGCCGGGGCGATGACTGACAGCTGCTTTAGCTACGACTCACACCTGAGTGCCGGTTAACGCTGCTCACAAACGCCACAGAGGTACCGGCATGGCAGGGGGGGGGGGGGGGGGGTGGAAGGGCGGGGGCCCCGGTTAACGCTGCTCACAAACGCCACAGAGGTACCGGCATGGCGGGGGTGGGGGGGGGGGTTGAAGGCCAGTGCCTAGTTTGGAATCGGTTCTTTCTGTTTCCACCAACAAAGAACTGGCTCCAGGTGCTAAATGCCGGTGCTTAGCCGGCACCAACTCTTTGCTGGGCCAGAGCGAAGCACCAGCTACGTATGTCAGACGGTGGGGTTATCGCGAAATGGTTGTAAACAGCTGCCGAGCGAGTTGTCTGTTGTCGGAGTTTCTGAACCTGAAATGAGCGGAAACTGAATCAGCAGTGGTTGGAGGAGGAGACCCGGTGCTTCTGTGGTCGTCTGGAGAAATACAGGGGAAACTGGGCGGAGCCCCGTGGACCTCGTGGGATATGTGCTATGAGTGTTGGGCAACTCCCGAATAAACACTTAAAGTTAAAAAAGGAGTTCGGGGATGGCTACTGATGCAGTGACGTGGCTCCAACTCCGTGCCGATGGGAAACCAAACTTCTTGGTTCTAAGGAAGAATGGGTTTAGAACCAAATAAGCACTAGCGGTAGCACCGAACTAGCATCCGGTTCTTTCGGTGGAAAAGCCTTAATGGACGACGACGACAGCAAGGGGGTGTGGCGGTGGGGGGCTAGGCGCATGAAAAATAGTAACACCTGTATTGCTTACACTGGTTGTTAAGCATTGGAATAAAATTTTGTGCAATATGCATAACCAAATGCTGGAATAATGAGCCATCTGTATGTGTGGTCCCTTCCTCAGAGATGCCAAGAACGGCACCATCTGTGATGCAGCTACCAGCTGTTTTCCTTCTTATTACATGTTTATTAAAAGCTGAAGTTGTCCTCCTCAAGACGGAGGGGGGGAGAGAGCATGGGTGGCAATGTTGGTTATCTGACTGCCTCCATCTCCATTAGAAACAGACTCTGCTCTGTTCCTGCTCCTATAAAAACACACAAAGTATTTCAGCAGAACAGAGGGAGCGCTAATTAAATACTCCTTCTTTTTTTCATCAGCGACTCGCAGGAAATTAAGAGAACAAACACAAGATTGACTGGCAGCAAAGCAGCAAACATGAAAGAGGATGAATGGATCTAATCCACCAGGGCGGCAAATAAATAAATACGCAATGTCACTTACCCAACCTTTGCTTAGCCCTTTGGGTTTGTGTTTCAAAAACCCTCGGCGGGGTTTACGCGTCTTTTCTATTTGCATTGTTTTCAATTTTCAAAACCTATTAGCAAGATATCGATCGACCACAATTGAGCATTTATGCACAGCAGGCAACCTACATCCCTCCAGTCAGAATCACATCACATCTCCCGTAATGGAGGGTGGCAGAACTGCAGACCACCCTCTGCAACTGTCAACAAATTTCAGGAGCTCAAACTAAGATGCGTCAGGGAAGCGTCCCGCGCCGAGTGATGGACACCGAGAAGGAGAACTGGAAATGTCCATCAGCGTCCTCTGCCATGTGCTGAACAAGACAGGTCAGGTCTGAATAGACACTGACAAACCCAGGGTGGACACACTGTCGACGCAGACTAAAGCAATACCGAGGGACAAGTGACAGGCTGCTCTGATGCCTCACCTAACGGCAGGACGTGCACGCAGTGTGGCGGATAGGATAGGGCGCCCACGTGCACGCTCGCCCATATGGACGGACAGGCCTTCAGACCTGAAGCGCTGTATGTTAATGTGCACAGCGTTGGTATTTCTGTGACGGTGTGTTCAGGTTCCGGGGTTGGTGTGTTCACTCAGTGCTCAGTGCTCAATAAAACTAAACAAAACCAAACCAAACGCCCCCTATTCCTGCAGAAACAATTACCTTCCATAGATTCTAACCTTATTGGATCAAGTGAAATGTTTGAAATAAATCATTAAAGGCGCTGACAGGGCATTTATCTTCACTCTTGCTTTAATGCTCTGTGCACAACACACTGGATGAAGTCAGTCAAGGGTGTGTGTGTTTTTTTTCTTTTTTTTTTTTTTTTTAGTAAAGCAGGCCCCAGTGCGCCTCAGTGTGTGTGCTTGTACGAGCACCGTTGCGTGTGTCAATCCTCCTGTGGAACCATGTTCTCAAAGCTCTTCATTTTGAAATCAAGCATGAATAATTAAGCCATTTCACAAGGCTGCCTTAACGATATATTACATGAGAGGAAATAGGTCAAGCAGCACTGTTAGAACGACTGTCTGAATGGGTTTTTATCGGGTTAAAAAACAATGGCTCCCTCCCCTCTCGTCCCACATACTGTATTGTGTGATGCGGCGCAGTGTGTTTTTACAGTCAGGGTTCAGGTAACATCTGGGTCAGAGATCACACAGCAGCTTAAACCCCCGACCGGGGTCCGCGTTCACTGGTAAGAAAAAAACAACAATTACAGAATTTAAATGTGTGTTTTTATGTCTGTGTAAACAAAATAATTCAACAATGCCTTTTTTGATCTTACTCCATAGATATCCCTGCAACTAATCATTTTAAATGGGTTAAAAATGTCTTTTCTCTCTTGCAGTAGCCGAGATCTGAGGCCTCTAAAGAGCAGAAATGTAATTCTGATCACATGTTAGTGCCTGATGTCACTACGACCTCATTATCATCCATTAACCATTTATCCCCGTGATTAGATGTTATTATGACACAGCATGATTTAGCCAACGTTAGCCGCCGTTGCCCCGTTGGCACACAACGCCCAAAAAAGGTGCAGAGTCACAGTGAGAACCGGAGTGTTCGGACAATGGAGGAGGAAGCGCTGAGGTATCAATGTCTGTCAGCGGCAGAACAACAAGTAGACACTTGTGTAAACGGTGCAACAACATCACAATGGCGTCTGTGTCTCCGCGGCACGACCGTGCAAACTTCAGGCTGAGTTGTCTGATTCCACTGAGCTGCTTCAGCTGCTTCCAGGTGAACTCTCACACGGGATCGGACCAAACGCCATCATTTTTTTTAAACAAAGCGAAATCACTCCAATCTCAATACTGTCTTAAAGACAAAGAACACCAGCGTTTCAAGTTGCGTTAAGCGATGTTTGTTCGTGTTTATGTGATCACAGGTGACGGCTCATTCCGTTTCAAGTGTTGTTTTTACCCACGAACCTTGAAACGAGCTCATATTAGACTTGCATTATTATTTTACTGCGCCACTGCAAGGACGTTTTATTTTTAACCGCTTGTCAATCACTCAACTGGAAACGTCTTTTTTATTTGCACGTCCTCTGAGTCTGTAACGGCTCTTTGTTTTTAGCTTTGCTAACGTCGTAAAAATCAAGCAGCTGCTTTTGACTGTATGCATATGTTGTTGTTCCTCTTTGAACGACATGAAACCAGACTTCAATCACTGGCTGTCCGTTGTACATGAAATCTCGTATGTGGATTAAAGACAGGTTCGGATCTCGGAGGCCGTCCCTGCTTTGATCCTGACTGCAGCTTTATATTTAGACTCGTTACTGTCAGGCGACGCGTGTACACGCAACACCAACCAGGCCAGACTTATGAACCGCTCTCAGGTGGAGTCCACGTTTTTTTTCACTGGGATGGATAATTGTCCAGCAGAGATGTGTTTTTTAAAATTTTCTTGATCCTTGGAGACTTTGTGTGTCGTGTAATTTCTGCGCTTCACTTTAAAGAAAACTTTGAGTCGTTTGCGCTGTCACCGATTTGAAAAAGGGGCTGCATTTTATTTCCCTTGATAATATTCGTCAGGCAAAGCTGTAATTATTGGATCATTGTTTCTAGAATTTAAATCCTGAGCTGGGGAGAAAAATGTCCAATACAGCTTCTAATCTTTGCTAAACCACAAAATGTGTGTGGATACCAGAGTCAGGCAGGTGTTGGGGTTCTTCAGTCCTAAGAGAAACAGAGTGCATGGGTTCAGGTCGCACTGGTTCACAATCCAACTCAAACCTGTTGGATTCCTGCAGTGATTCTCTGATGATATCAAGCTGGTTCTCTTTCACTCTTTAATCTCTCACACAGTTAGAGCTCAGAACTTTACACATGTTTGCTCAGGTGTTCTGGTTGTTTTTTAAAAAACTTAAACCAAATATCTTTATTAGATTCAAAGTGTTTATTGTCATATGTACAAAGAACGTGTTCCCGGTACAATGAAAAAAAAAAAATTAAATACCATACAAAGTAGAAATATACTCTATTTTAAAAACACACAAGAAAGAAATGAAAAAAAAAAAAAAAAAAAACGTGCAAAAAATATATTAATGTAACTCTGAATTGAAATGTGACAGATGTGCAAAATATTAAAAGTAGAATCAAACTTAGAATTCAAAGTATAAGTCACATGCAAAAATGACATGCTATATTCTGAATGCAAAATATAACAAATGTGCAAAATATGAAAACTACTACTTAGGCGGGGTAAATTCATAGTACTTCTTATTCTACAGTACACTCAGCAGATACAAATCAAGTAGTGCCTTCTTAGTAGCATCTCAAAGCTACACCATTCTGCTTTTAAATGTAAATAAACACACTTGGGCTTGAGTTTGTCAGAACCAGCCGTGGTAGCTTCCTGGTTAAACTGCAGCTGACTTCCTGTTGAGTCTGTCCTGCTCTTTTATCCCAGGTTACAACATACTGACTGTAAGTGAGACGTGAAACACTCAAGGTTAACCTCACACGTCCAGAGCCGCCTGTGAACATCAATCCAAGTTTCTCAAAGCTGAAATGATGAGAGGTCGAAACTTTGGCTGCCGTTAAAGAAAAAGAAAAGACACTTTCTGGAGACGCTTTGTTGACAATAAATAAAAGCCTGATTTTGCCGACTCTCCAGAAGTGTCATGGGTGACTTCCAAGGAATGTGGGCATATTTTTCTAATATTTCAGAGCTGAACGGGAGCTTACATGGTTGTAAAAGCTCAAACAAACATTCGAAGAATGCTCAAACTCCACTTCCTGCGTTCTTTGTGTGAGAAGCGGCTCCAGATCTCCACGAGATACCAGACAAAAGAATCATTCATCAGATTTTTTTTACATCTGCATGTGTAACTGGGAACATTAACAGCTTCAGCTCCACTGCAAGTCCATAAAACTTTGACCCTCTGACTGGACGTGTCCCCTAAAGTCCACAGGTGGTAACAAGACAATGCGTTTGTCGCCCTGTCTTCCAGCTCGGGACGGAGCCACGTTTGAGAACTGCAACCACGGGACGGAGGAGCGAACGTAAGAGACGACACATTCCACGGCGAGCACCTGCCTCAGGAGCTCAGGTAAGAGCCAGCAGCGGTTTGGGTGAGGGAGGCGGAGGCGGAGGCCAGGTCAGGATACAGGAGGAGGCGGCGGGCCCTTGTGTAACGCCCGTCGCGGCGCACGCACGCTTTGTGTACACGCAGGGTGTAAAGAGCTGTCAGGCGGCAGCGGCTCAGGCTTGATCCCGGCCGTGATTGATCGCTCAGGTTCAGGTGGAGTTCACGGGAGGTCTCTGGTATCATTGGCGAGATGAGTGACAGACACAAAATAGGGTGATGGAATATTATCAGGAAGCCATTTGTAATGCGGGCCGAGCCAGGATCTCTGAGGGGTGTTGTCTCTCTGAAATGAAGTCATCCATCACCTCAACTTCATATTTGATTAGGTCATGAGCAGCTTTTAAAGAGAAAGAGCCGCTTTAGTATTGTGCTCACATAACACGCAGGAGGGAGCGTAATGAAGTACTCTGACCACGGTAAAAGTACTTAATGAGAGGTAAAATTTACTTCAGAATTTAACGCAAGTGTCAAAGAGGCGTTTTGAAGCATCGGTCAGAATCGTATTCTTCAAATTGGTGGAGTGAGACAACTGTATGTGCTGTACGTGCAGTAATCTAGTATTAATAACTCAATTATATATGTTATTCTGAATGATATACTTTCGGTGTGTTAAAGTTTATCGTGGTACTGACATTTTTTTTGTGGTCGTTTTGTTATTTAGTTTTGAATTTCTAATCTCTTCCTCTGCCGCTGACTGACCATAAATAATCCCAACCCCTCAGATTTACTGTCACCTCCAGGTCTACTCTGAGTCAAATATTGGTGTAATGCAGTGATGCTTTTAATTTGAAACAACGTGGAACCAACACTTGAGTGACACGTCTTTAAACGTATCCTCATGATTACTGAACTTGGACTTTTGTCAATCGTAAAATAAAGGAAAGGTAACTGTAATCAGATTACACTACAGAGCTACTAATCTGGTTATAGTTTTAAGCAAAGTAACTTTATAAAGGTTGACAACACAAATGAATCCTGAATATATGACACATCTTTAAAATGTATTATCACCTCATTATTACTGATCTAAATGACCCAGTTTGGATATGGGATTACTTTAGATCAACGATACGGGAAAGGTAACTCAGATGTAATCAGATTACTCTGCAGAAACACTGTAATCTGACTGTAGATTGAAGCAAACTCAGTTTACACATTAATTTGATAAGGATGCAGTAGCTGTACTGTGTTGTAATCTGATTATCACTGATATTATTTTTTGTATTTGAATGTGGATGTGAAGGGATGTAATCAGATTACATCACAGGGAGAGTCGTTTGCAGAGTGTGTGTCATCTCCTCTTTCATCCTTCTCTGTGGTGAAAACCAAACCCCACAAACTTTCTGTCCCGTTTCATCCTACGAGCGGAGCGGAAGCTGCAGGAAAAATGACAAAAAAAAAAAAAAAAAAAATCAAATGAAAGCAGCATGAACAGGCAGAGAGCAGCGGCTCCTCCTGTCTGTCTCCGGCTCCTCTGGCCTCTGTTCCTTTAATAAACTCACGGTTATCTAGTGTAACAAATGTCTCGCTGCCATCATCAAGTCCAGGCGAGGAGGGAGGAGTTTTTAATGTTCAGTTTGTTCTGGGGATCGATGTCTGCTGCTGCCGCCGCTGCCGCCGCCGCCGCATCTCTCCTCTCGCCCGCACCGTGCGTAAAAACGCCGCACCGCCTCGACCCAGACGCCTTTTTACGCGCAAAAGCCCTCCACGCTTCCTCCGCCGACCGAAGCTGCCGAGGGACAGAGTGACACGCGTCGATCAGGCGGACGCGGCACTGATGGACGCACGCGGATGGTGAAAGGAGACGACTCCGACCCCGAAAGAGGAGGAGGAGGAGGAGGAGGAGGAAGGAGGAAGAAGGTGAAAGAATAAAGACCCGATCCAACCTGAAAACCGTTCCAACTGGATTTCTGTACCAGTGAGAGAGACTCAACTACTCCGAGAGCTGAGAGGAAGACACACACACACACACACACACACACTCGCACGCACGCTCTCTCTCTATGCATGGACTATCGTAGACCGCATTCAGATTCCACCTGGGCTCAGTAGTAAACTGCGACTCCAGAAATAAAGAAATGCCACGGAGGAAACAGCAGGCGCCCAAACGGGCTGCGGGTAAGACTCTGGATTTTTTTTACTCTTCTCGTTCCTCTGTTCGGGTCCGCAGCTGTGTAACAACGGGACTGTTTTTGTTA
>JAFBJW010000168.1:757500-773115 GCA_016785235.1 Pseudorhombus dupliciocellatus
GCGCCGCTCTCATCATACGTGATGTCAACATAAAGTCCTGTAAAGGCCCGTCTCTGACTGAGGGAAGCCATATGTTCGGTTCGGGGGCCGTGGGAGTATTTCTTATTTATTAAATTTTTTCCTCCACTCGCCTTGCGCCTCAAACCGTTAGCCCAATTTGCTGTTAACAAGAAAAATTGGAGAACAGACAAAGGCATTAAGTGTTGCAGTGCCAGATAGTGACTGACAGCAGCTTGTGGGAATTGGCGAGCAGAAATTCCTCCTAAGTGGTTTGTTCGGGGAAACATCCTGCGATCAAGGCAGATGTTGTTTATCCAGTTTAGGTAGGAAAGGGAAGTGCATTTTGAATGACAAAAGCTGTTAGGTTTTTGTTTTTGTTTTTTTAATGCCAGATTACCACCACCCTCTTGGATGTCTTCCCTCTGTTCACTGTCCTTTTGTCTGCAGCCTTTCTCACATCAGTTTGATTCGATTTGCTCACATTGATTTCAACAATTGCTCTGAATGGAGATCAAAGGAGAGAGAGAGAGATGCTCAGCATTTGACCCTGATGACGTCACATCTTTTTTTAAAATTAATTTTTGCTTTGCAGCCTTAATTGTGTTACATGTTTTTTGTTTTTCCCTTCATGATTTGAGTCACAGCAGGAAGTGAGAACTCTGACCTCAGAGTAAAGCCTGGGAATATTTAAATCGACCGGTTTATCGTCTGCTGATGTTATCGAGCCTCTTCTCAGACATACCTGTCTTTGGCCTCATGTCTGGAGAAATGACAACATTCATTTTATTTACAGAAATGTTTACTCTTCTTATTATTCGGCTGCATGTGTGTTTCTGTTTTTTATCTGGTTTTGGTCAAACTGATTCACAGGAGTTTGAATATAAATCACTGTGGAACTTTTTAAATCCCAAATATCGGTGTGAACATCGAGCATCGGTAAAACTATGATTTTGTAAAATCAAATTTCAGAGTCATCATCTCCCCTGCATCTCCTCCAGAGGCAGAATCGAAGCATGAGCCCCTGGGTTCCCTTTGTAATCACGTGGTTTAAAGACTCGATGGTCATTGTTGCTGGTGGTATTAGACCCTGTTCGTCTCTGGGCTGAAACTCAACAGTGAAAGCTGAATTTCTCAGTTTGTGTGAATTCGGCCTCAGATCGGGTTTGAAGCCACGTTATCGTTCGTGAGAATTAAATATCAGGTTTTTTTTTTCTTCAATATTTCTGGATCGATGCCAGCAAAGCGAATGTTTTTGTTTTGCTTCGTCGGCTCATGAGCAAACCAAACCATATACTCGCACTTTGTTGCAATGCTTGCAATTTTCTAACTTGCAGGAGCTCTCCACAGAGATACCCCTTTAATAACTTTCTCCTCATCAGCTAGTTTTCATTCAGTACCCCCCTGCACCTCCTTTAAAAAAACGAACAAGTCGGGGGGGGGGGGGTTCGTCCTGCTCCTGCAGATTCTCCGGCGTGGTAGGAAGGTGACAGGTGTAGATGGGTAATAGTTTGCGAAGGCCTTTGTTTGCATGTGAGGCAGACAGGGTGGTGCACTGTCTAGGTGATAAGAACCGAGACTCCTGTGCCCTCCAGCACACTGATCTCTCTCCTCGGCTCCTCGCTCTCCTGTGTGCACACAAAACAGCCTGTTATGATTGGTCTCAAGGCAAAAGTGCCTGTGCCAGTGTTGCACCTCTCTACAGCAACTGCTCGCTCACCTTGCCTTCCCTCTGAGACCTGCACTAGTTTCCAGGCAAATGACACAATTTGATATGCCGTCGGGGTGATTCATGTGGATAATGTTTCCATGTGATCGTCGCTGCAGAAAAGAGACGATTTCTTGTTGTGTGTGTTTTTTTTTTTTTTTCTCTCGCTCATTATGTCTGACAATAACTGGAATATTGGGAGGGTTTATTGCGAGGAGGCTAAAACTCATTATTTTCTGCCAGACATCCCAAGTACAAAAGAAATGATGTGATGGTATTTTGTCCAGGTCCCTACAGATATAATGATTTACAGAGGGAGGATGGGAAGGAGACTTTACAGCCCGGGTTCTTCATTTATGTGGATTTAGAGGATGCAAGGCAAGCGTACAGTTAATACAGTAGCTCCACGGGCCTGGTATTGATTACACGGAGGTGGTGTGGTATATTTTCTATGGTTTATGGTAAAACGCACTGGCCCCTCGTGCGCTCTGTGTTTTTGTAATGATAGCCATTCCCAGCATACTTTATTTCTTTGTAATTTATATCATGTGCAGTTTCATCAAGAGCACGTCATCTGTTTTTTTTCTCTTGTTCTCCCCCCCCCCCATACACTCGAGAAGATTTAAGCGAGGACATCCATCTTGCAGTTGTTGACCTACATGTACATTCAGTCAGGGAGCGAACACGTTGGCCAGATGGTTGCAGAGTCTTTAAAAACAATCACCGCCGGATGAGGTTAACCCAACCTGAGATGCTTCTGAACGAGGCTGCCTCAGAAAATTAACAAAAGAGAACGTCTGCGCTCTGATTTCAGGGCTTCACGTGCGGCCTCCGCTCACAAACAGCTGGCGGAGGTGAATATGAGGAACCCAATCACATGTTGGAGTTAAATCACATCACACAGCAAATGAGTGCCGGGTAATAAATGAATATGACATTTCCCTTCGATACGTGAGCGCCCGGAAAAACAGAGAAAACATTAATCTTAAGTTATCCGCGCTGTACCTGATTTGCTTCTTATCAAATCCGTAATGAGCTTCAATTAAGATTTATTATGCAAATTAACCCTCAGCTGCTGCCGACTGCAGGAGCAGGAGCTATGACAATATTGTGCTAATGGTGTGATCTGTAACAATTACAAAAGGTAAACTGCCTCCACGGTGGCCAGGCCGCCCGTCTGCAAGGTCAGCCCGCAGGAGGACGTGTCCAGGGGTCAGCCCACCCCTCAGTTTGTCTCAGTCGTGATGGTGGAAGTTATATTTGAGTGAAAAGGTAAAGATTTACACTGAGAAGGGCTGACTTCTAAAATTTGATCAATACCAGAACAATGAATTAAAAACCTTATTATTTTAAGCGAAATCAGCCACCTGCTCGTTACAACCCCACCTCCACTGAGTCGGCCTCCGTCTCCCCATCACCACGGTTACGGCACACAGCGAGGTTACGAGCAGAGGAAGTGCTGCCGGACGCTCCGCTCCAGCTCGGTATGAAGTTGTGAACCTTGCACCTCCTGTAACTTCATTTAGCACGAGGCTGATGGCTTCCTGACAGCTTTATGGCTCCCGTGCTTTATGAGTCGTCATGCGGCGCAATTACACAGGACCTAATTTGATGAATCCAGTCAATGTTCCTCCGACTCCGGTGACCTTGCTGGCCCGTGATCTCCCGTCTCCTCCACCTGGGTCAGACGGAGGTTTTTCGCACGTCGTGCCACGGCTGATTATCAGGCGTGCAGCTGTTATCCCCGCCGGCCATCAGGGAGGAGCTGTTGGTTTGTTTTTTTAAACGTCAGTCCAAAGGAATCAGCAAATTAACGCATTTTCAAATTCACGATTCTTATGTTTCGGATCTTTGTTGGCATCAGTAACAGTGTTTGAGTATTTACTTACTTCTGTAGTCTGCGATATCAACATTAATTTGACATTTTTTCAATCAAATACAAAAAGCTTCACTTACAAATGATACTGTGCAGTATTTGTCGTACTCGCAGTATATTATTTGGCTAATTGTCCTGTTCACACTTAACCGGCTCCTTAAAACCACCGGCCCCCTCTCTCTCTCTCTCTCTCTCTCTCTCTGTTACTTGTAGGCCGCTCTTTGCCGGAAATAACTTCCCAAACTCTAAAGGAGGAAGTTTCCCAAATTCCCATGCAGATTAAAAATAACTAACACCTCACGGTAAACTGCGTCTAGAAAATGTGAGTGATGTCATCTTGTCTCCGTGTTTATTCAGCCCCGGTCTGGCATTTCCCTGCAATAATAAAGTCAATGGGTTTCAGGCAGATGAAGAATGCATGTCTTGTGTTATTTCAGTTTAGAAATTAGAGGCAATTGGAATTGGTTCAGAATTGACTGTCGTTGTAATGAGCGCATGACGAATGGTATAATTTAGAGAAGAAAACGAAACGCTGGGAAACCAAAAATATTATTCTGCGGTGTTTGATTCGCCATGATATTCCATGAAGATCAACTCATTTCACTAAATACCCCATAAAATCTACTCGTAATATTTTTCACAATGTCACAGGAGCATTAGTTCTCACAGTGGAGATCGGGTCACCATAATTTATTTTTGGATTTTTGTTTGTTTAGTTTCACATTCAGATCTGTTTCACTTGCAGATTGAAAGGCCTTTGTGGCTTCGGAGTAAACCGACGCTCTGCTCGCCTCCCAGTTTTCACGAGAGTGCATGAAAGACGGGGGAATTTCCGCACAGGATGGATTTACAACTTTATCCTCACATGATTAATATTACACAGGGAGGTCCTTTTACAGGATGCTGCGTGTCTAATTATGGTCCGACTGTGTCTGGCTGAGAGCAAACGTGATGCTGGGGGCTGCCAGTGGTGGTGGTGGGGGTACACCGACACGTCACAGACGGGCTTCATGGTGGCTGCTGGATGATGTCATCCCAGATTTCGTGGCGCTTATTGAGCAAAAGTGGGACTCGGGATTTCAGCGTGCGTGGGTCCAGCTGGCGGCAACCAGCCAGACACTCTGTTGGCATATGGGATTCAGCTTCAGCTTCACCCCCCCCCCCCCTTCTCTTTGTCTTCTCTCTCTCACATGATGACACACATGACCTCACTGACGATAACCCCCCCCCCCTCTTTGTCTTCTCTCTCTCACATGATGACACACATGACCTCACTGACGATAACTGCGCCATGTCCACATTTGTTGTTGCGCTGTTGAGAGCAGATGCAGATTCATCACCCGCCCCGTGCTGCAGGAATTTCACGGACCGGGCGTCCTCCCACGTTTGCCTGCTCATCGTATATCTCGGGCCAGACGTTCAAGAGGTTGCTCGCCAGGCCGGCGATAAGTCATCCTGTCCATCACGGCCGAGGCTCCGATGTTCAGCTGTTACTTGTAAAGCAGAACAGCATTCGTAAGATTAACTGAGTGACAGGAGGCCTCTAAAAGCAAACTGTAATGGTACAATATGTTACAGCCATATTTTATGGGCCCTTCGTGCGTGAGGCCAAGTGTGTGGATGGATCGGCTGCACGGCACCTCAGGGGAAACAGAAAGTAACGGTGTCGTGTTACGGCTGGCTCTCATTGGCTGACGTCACAGGAAGTGAGGTCAGCTCATCCTCATGAGTGCAGGTTGTTCTTTTCACATTTTTGGTTTTCTCATGAAGAGTGCGTATGTGTGTGTGTGCGTGTGTGTGTGTGTCATTGATATAGAACTAACTGTCAGAATTCCTCGTGTTCAATCCCAAACCGTTTAAGTTGTCAAGGACACATTTTCCTCCCTCCCATATCCTGGCAAACATTGAGTCAGCAGTTGTCTGTTGTATTTCCAGTGCTGGTATCTGCCCCCCCCCCCCATCCCCCCAGGCCATTTTCAAGTTGTAGAAAGTGGTCATTTTCTCTGTGTCAGTGGGAGGTCAGTGTTGTGGCAGTCAGCAAAGCTATTCAGTCTGCTGAAACAGAGTCCATCGGGAACCCTAAAGACATTTTGTCCGACGTGCTCTGTCTTCCTCTCTGCACTCAGTCCACGGGAAGAGAGGCTTTAAACATTTGTCGGATTACTTTCAGATCTCCAGACCTTTATTCAGATGCACTGAAGTCCTCCCGGCTGTCAGGCCCGAGCCTGGACATGACGTGGAGGAAGTAGTTCGCGGTGTAGGAACCAGGAATGTGCACTTTGCTCAATGTTGTCATTCTGTTGAAAGTAGCCGCCCTGGACATCTACCTTCAGTGACGGACGCGTCCTCTGTGTTCCCCCGGCCGCTGTCGCCTCGGGTCCCCTCAGCCCGAAAATGAAACAGAGGTCATGCACAGATCGCTGCTTTTGCCAAAGGCCTTGACTTTAACAGAGGGTGACCCTGCGCAGGACGGCGGTGTGGCGGAGCGGCGGCGGCCGCTCGGTGACGGATCTGGAAATAACACAAATGTAATCTGCTCCATCATCACTATCGCACAGAGTCTGGTTGTTTTCACCCGTGTGGAGAGCGGATGACAGGCAGAGATGAGATAGGAGGGACTGACAGTAGTTGAATTAAACAGGATTTATTAGAACAGTGGAAACAACGGAAACATCTCAGATGTTTCTGGTTTGATCGAAGCCGCTCTGTTTACTCTCAGCTGCTTCCTCAGGTCGAGCTCAGACTGTGTTTGGAACGGCACACATGTTTTATTTAATTAGTTATATTCCACTTTACCAGTGAGGAGACTCTGACGCACGTGGCTGAAAATGAAATAACCTGGTTAAATTAACATTTGCTCGTCAAAGTCGAATTTAAAGAACCTAAAAATAATTTGTATTTAGGAAAATAGACGATTTGTTACTTGGCTCATAATGTCTACACAAATAGTGCCATGTTGTTTAGAAGTGGATCACAGGTCCAATTATTAAAGCCAAAAATAAAAATGTTTTTATTTATGTTTATGTATATTTAGATTTGATAT
Organism: Pseudorhombus dupliciocellatus; assembly: GCA_016785235.1. Taxonomy (NCBI): domain Eukaryota; kingdom Metazoa; phylum Chordata; class Actinopteri; order Pleuronectiformes; family Paralichthyidae; genus Pseudorhombus; species Pseudorhombus dupliciocellatus. The sequence goes on from JAFBJW010000168.1 coordinate 764,125, forward strand.
CATGTTTCCAGCTCTTGCTCAGCGCTTTAGCTTCAGAGCTAATGTTTAATCTTTCCAATTTATCTCTCATCATTGGATTCCGAAATCTTAGATAATTAAAAAAAAATCAAAACCCGAAATACTAGTTGTGTACTTAAATAAACAAACTACACTTCCCATCAACCATTGCGAATAATTCCTGTCCATTGACCTGCAGCTGCTTACTCTGCTGTTTATATTTATACCTATATATCATGTGGTGTAGTAAGCAAATGTAGACTGGTCCAGTTGTTACCAACATTATTTCTGCGGTTGGGGTAAATGTCTCCATGGTAACAGCGAGCCTCACTGATCAGAGATGTTTTGTACTTCTCTTTGACCACGAATAAAAACCTATTTTTCTTGCGACACATTGTCATTATACTTTCTCGTGGCCTGTGTGTGGTGTCTACCTTGGATGGTTAAAATATTACAGCTGATAATTAAAATCTCTCTTCAGACGCTGAATGGGATTTTCCTTCTGCAACTACGCTGAGTGGAAGAGCTGCAGCGCAGCCTTGAATGTCCAGACATCATCTAAAGTACTACATTTGAAGTGCTCAGAATTATTTTCTCTATTGTCCGCTAGCATTAGCTGTAGGTTAGCTCTCTCGCTAATAAGCCGCCACTGATTTCTAGACTTAATGACCGAAAAACTATAAACGTCCAGAAACTGGTCTGCTTTAACATTAACCTGAACACTTAGTGCTCTTATTTTGTAGTCAGCCTGTTAACTAATAAAATCTAAAATCTAAATCTAAAATCTGCCCTTTAATTTATGAGGGGGGGGGTGGTAGGTAGACCTACAGTTTTTAGGGGGGTCACCGCACAGTGGAGAGCTCTGATTCAAACCCTAAAGACCAAATTATCTCATCTCACTGCAGGTCTCTAACAAACAGCGTAATGGAACAGCTGACCTTGCACGCCACGACCTCATTAAAACAAGCGACCGGTGACCTCAGCGCTGTAAAACGGTTATATCAGTTATCACAATGCACTTTGTGTGCCGTAATACGCACGCTTCCTCTTTAGGAATGTGGTTTGTCCCTTCCCCTCTCAGTGCCACGGGTCCGGTTAGCACCTTGAGCAGCCTCCTTTGAAGGCTGCGATAATCCCCGACCAGGAATTCCTCACCCCCTCGGTGAGTTAGTTGTTGATGTGGTGGATCCATTGCACCCAGCTTCCAGGGAGAGGCGGAGGGGGGGGTCACGCTGTTCATCCCGGAGCTGCTGGCTCAGGGCATCTGACCGTTGTATGGTTTTTATGTCTCGCCCGGCGTGTTGTCGTCACATGGCAGAGCGATGCAACGACAGCGTGCCGTGAGATAACAGAATTTCTATCTTCAGACTTGTGATTGAGGATATCTGAGCCAGCGGTGGGTTCATTTAGTTCCTGTTTTGTGTTTCATTCGGACTAGTTCAGATATTCTTGCTAACAAAATAAAGCCAGGTGCCAAATAGACCCGGAACATCTTTAACTTGCTTTCGACCTCTTCAGTCATTTGTAGTAGTTTGCATGTGCCAGTGTTTGTTTGTGTGTGCAGCCGTCTCGTTCCATGGCGAGCCCTCGCGGCCTGGCAGCGACCCAGCAGAAAAGTTCCGGGTACTGTCCAGACGCATCCTTTAGGGACCTCATCAGCCCCTGAATTTCCTTCCCCTCACGCCTGAGGGCATCCATATTCATTTCCTCCTCTGATTTGAGGAAAATGATGAAAGGCTGGCTTTTTTCCAGTCTCCTATTTCCTGCCAAGGTTGCCTGCATTTCAATGCAACATAAATCTGCACAGACCTGCAAACACGCTGCCATTTGGACTTGACCAGTTCCATGTAATTTGTCTCCTGCTATGTCACAACAAAGGGCGGGACAGAGGGGCCGGCGTTCGTCGGGGCCGCGTGTGGATAATTGCTCAGTGATGGTCGTCTGGTTGTAAAACTGACTCATTGTTGAAGGACTTAAGTTTCATATTGTTTGTATTTAACTCTCTGCCGCCCCGGTCTGCTCTTCATAAAAGGTACATCTCATGCACTGTCAGGTTATGAAGGCTTGATGATATCATGGAGGTAACTCCGCTGGTTTCAAATAAACCTGTGATTAAACTGGTGGGTGGGTATTTACTCGTACCGGAGACGGGAAATGAATGTTAATGAAAATAACAGTCACATTCAGTCAGAACCCGGCTCTGTAATTATTGGCATGCTTTGATGATGCAGTATGTACTCGACACACACACACATGCGCCCGTTTAACCAAACCTCAGGTAGGCTATTAGCTCACAGTATCCTGCCCTCTGCTTTGCACAACGCTGCTAAGGGCGGGGCCACCCGGCCCAGGGAAGGAGCCGGCTCGCGGTTGCCGAGACAACCCTAAACACACATGTACACAAAGGGAAGGCCCTACTGTGTGAGAGGATCATCTCCACCTCTGGCTGGATAAAGAGCGGTGTCGCTGGAATGCACCCGTCCCCTGCAGGCGTATACATCCCACACTGATTGTTACTGATGACGCACAGAGCGCAGGACGTGGGGGGGGGGTATTTTAAGTTCCGTACCTTTACTACATAAACGTGAGGTACTAGTATTTCAAATATAACCCATCACAGCAACAAACATGGGGATTCAAGTGAAGTGTAATGACGAGCTGAGGAGTTGGGATGGATTAAATCTGCCCCGATGGTTTTCAGTCCTCACTCTGTAATTGGTGGTTGAAAAGTAAAGACACTGTGATGTGGTGATCTGGGCGACGACACATCACACGCCGTTTTGTGACAGCTCACTCACAAAGGGGCTTTTGATAGTATTATTTTACGCCAGTGGATTTATAGAGCTCAGAAGTTGGTCTGCATTGTTGGGCTCTGAATCTGGGCCACATATGATAACAGTATTATCCCTCTGTACTGGAAGCGTGTTGATACTCATGCAGCTGTCTGTCATCCGAGGCCTGCGAGATGCTAAAGAGCTTGAGGCCGTGGGCGGCTGAGAGACCTCCGCTTCTTCTCTGGATCGGCTCACGAAGTGAGCTGTGCACGGAGTGAGTGTGTGGGCACGTTACCGACGGCTCAAACACACTCCTCCTCCTCCTCCTGCTGCTGACCGGCGGTGCGGAGTGGTTTGTTGACAGCAGCCTGTCTCTCTCACGGTGAGGGCAGGTCATGTTTTACCGGCTGGGGCGTCACCAGTGTATTTATGTAATGCAGCATCCGCTCTTAAAAATGAATAGAACTCATGTAACTGTAGAGGCTGAGATTTAAATCACAAACAGTGGAGTCATACCTCCACCAAGGCCCGGCAGGCTCCTTTAATTCAACCAAGCTGCGGCAGATTTCACGCACTCCTAAATATCAGGCCCCTAAACGTGCCTGATTTATTTCATCAGGACCCGTGAAAATCATGAAAAATATACTATTTCACTGAAAATCCTGAATCTCCACCCGAATCGAACGTCGTCCTTCCTTCCAACGTGTTTCGTGAAACTCCGTCGTGCTGAGAAACAAACATCTGAACCTCCCAGGTCAGGTCCAGGAAGTCGACCCGTGACGTTATTTTGAGGTAAATTAAATCCGTACCTGGGGCCAAACAGGTCGAGTTGCATCGGGCTCATCTGCAGAGAGGCTTTGGTGTCGGGGCCATCTGGAAAGTGCAGGTTTTTAAAGAGGGTGAGTAAAACTCAAGTACAGCTGTGGGACACAATTCGGCTAATTGTCAACAGCTGCAGGTGATATCACCCCTCAGACTACAGACAGAGGAGGTCAAACGTCCCACAGAGGAGCGGAGGATTTACTGTAACACTAGAATCCAGTCTGACCCACTGAGGGATATATTAAATGTCTGCTCTGACAATAAATGAAACCAATTTACTCGCTCCCCAAGTGAAAAATGATTTTTTTTTTTTTTTTTTTTTGTGCTGCAACATCATACGGTAAAAAAAAAAAAAAAAAAATCCTGGACAGGCCAGAAGATTCAAACTCAACCACAGCTGCAAGTTTAGACTGACCCTCAGGCTGAACAAAATAGCATCATGGCAGTTTGCTTTTAGCTCATTAGCAAGACAAATCTTTTCTACAATGTCATTTAGAAACTGGGAAATATTTGAATCACAGAGGTCGCCAAAGTCGAGGAGCTAAAAGTTAGTTGTTGCTTATTTCTCAACAGTCAAACAATTCTGGTTTTATTCTCTCTTACACACACACACACACACACACACACACACACACACTGCAGTCAATCAGGGACATGTTTTGAAAAGTAAGAAGTATTTGAACTGAATCAATATCTTTTCAGTCACCACGAAGTTCTCAGACATTTGAGCAAATACACCTTAAAAATGATTTACTGGTCAGTTCATCAATTACATATAGATTCAAACATATTCAAATTCATATTCAAACACATATAGATTCATTTATCATCTTTATTAACTCATATTTGATATAAATGTCAATGAATTACAGAGGTAAACGGATAATTATTGGAAATATTGTATATCATATACTATAATATTATATTGTTACTGCCACAGTATTACAACAAATATGAACTACAGTTCATTGTGTTTGGAAATGAAAAGTTTTACATTTAGAAAATTCCACCAATGAAAAATGTATCATATCATCGGAAAAGGATTCACTCAAAATAAATATATTTTCCCTTTTTCACGATTTCTGAAAACTGTGACATTTTTCAGTTGTAGTTGATCAACTTTGAAACTCGCTGCAGCCCTTTTCTGCCTTTTAAGAACAAATGAAATAACCAGGCAGACGATGATGACAGTAATAATAACAATAATTCCTGCAGCTCTGTCTCCTCAGTTATCTGTGGTGACTTGTCCAGTATTTCTGATTTGCCTTCTTGTCCCTGCTTGTCCTGGAGCCGAGCAGCCTCCAGTGTTGCCATGCTCCGGTGTGACCGGGCACCATCTTGTGTCCTGAGCAGCAGCAGCAGCAGCAGGAGCAGCACAGCCAGCTGCCTGTAGTCAGGGGAGGAGGAGGAGGGAGAGAGAGGAGCTGCTCCGGCCTATCTCAGATTTGGGTCTGTGAGTTATTGACCCTCTTTGATAAACCCCTCTGAATGACGGAGGCATAATTCACCCTAAAAGTTTGCACTGTCACTGGGATGAGCTAACTGTCCTCGCTGAATATATGGGTGCAATTTTCGAAATAGGTTTATAGCAATTCTGGGGAGAGGAGGGCGAGATAGTGATATTACTGACTTTATCACTGCAGCTGAGCAGCGTGCAGCAGCTCTCTGTATCTCTCTATTCCTCCTGTGTGGAGCGCTGAGCGATCGCACCACACAGACACCGTAGGTAAAGAGAAGAGAGGCCTAATGGAGGACGGGGAAATGATCCGTCATTATTACAGTAACGCGGTATTATCCACTCCTATCATAATCGTATGTGTTTCTTCTGTCGCATCTTATCTCTCTGTTTGTTCTCTGGATGTCTTGCGTTGTTTTTTTTTTTTTAAATTTTATTTGTAGTTTGTGTCCGAGTGCAGTGTTTGTAATCTTGTTATTGAAATGTCTCCTTTGACTGTTTGCCACTTCTAATAACACGGTCTGTGGTCCCGTGTGTAATTTTGGTTCATTATCAAAAATCTGTCGAAAACATTTCTCTGATTTTCACCGAGTTGAGGCGAGCGAGAGTTTCCTGAGACGGGTGGAATGGAATCAACGGAGGGTGAGATCTGATCAAAGGAGATGTGTTAAGCAATAAGCCCAATAATGACTCATCCTGTCTTTAGGCCGTACCTCTCAAAACTTCTCTCTCTGTCTGTTTATTTTTATCAGTAAAAAAATTCATGGCTGAAAATCTCGCCGACACCTTTTCTTTTCGTCTTTTTTCCCCTCAACATCTGAACCCATCACCATCTCGCACACGCACCAGTACAGTGCATCCTATAAATTGATTTTGACCCAGTCTTGGAACAAAAGGAACACTGTTGCATCGCCACTCCCTCTTTGGCTCCCGCTGAATACTCTCCTTTAATCGTGTGATGGGTGGTAGCCGGACGACAGGAATAAAAAAAAAAAAGAAAAAAAGAAAAAATAGAAAGAAGAAGAAGGAGAAGAAGAGTGGCTTATTTAGCGGGTTGAGGAGAGGTGGGCAGGACGAGGATGGGCTCGTGTGACTGGCACCGATCAATCACCCAGTGAGGGGAGGCTAATGAAGCAGGCTGTGGTTTATTAAAGGGTAAGCAGGGAAAAGATTACTGTGGGGTCTTGGCTTCCCAGAGGCCCAGGGAAGGAGGAGACATGCGCCTCTTAATGGTTCGGGGGGCCAGCCATAAAACAATCAAGGTGTTTACTCTAATCTGGCTCCCAGTATGTGAACTGGGTGTGAACGCGCAGGTTTTTAAATTTGGTTGGAACGGCAAGATTGGATCCAGAAGAATCTATGTGAGACAACAGCATACACAATGCTCTGTTTCAGGATAACGAGATGTGACCGCTGCAGATTCACAAAAAAAAAAAAACCCAGTCCAGATTTTTAGGTAAATGTTAATCGGGTGAAGTCTGTAAAACAAGCGTGTTTTGAAAAAAATACGAGTGCGCTGAAACCAAATGCACTCTCTCAGATAGTTTGAAAGACAAATGAGTAGCAGGGGAGTGAAAAATGCAAAGCAGATGTTTTTCTCACCGTTTTTTAATGGCAGCGAGACATTACTGATGCCATTACAGGGACCTTTTATGGCTTCTTTTAATCCCCTGGCCTGCCTGAGGAAAGAAACCCCTCGTGGTGCAAAGTAGCCTCTTTACTTCAGAACGACAATTTGAACCCATTTCCAACTCACTTCCCTAATCTGCCACAGGGTTTTACGCGGCTTCCTCTGTAATTACTCTGCCCTGAAATCAAAGGTAAGGAGGCATCAGAATCCTCCTCTTAGGTAAACATGTGCTGCTCATCATGGCCGCCGACACTCGGAGGTGTCTCCTGGAACAAACCAAACGGAGCGTGCCGCTGGTGCATTCTGTTCTTATCCTCGCCGTGACTTATTGTGCTTATCTCCATCTTCGATAATGAGATCGAACAACTGCCGCCCCAAACCCAGTTTCTCCTTTTGCAGAGTGTACGTGTCTGTCTGCTCCCTGCATCAGCCCCGACCTGTGAGGCTCAGAGGAGCAGTTCCAGGGGTCTGCTTAGGGGCTAAAAATGAGGAGGAGATGAACTGTTTGGCTCCATCCCACAGTCCAGCCGACAGTATATCAGCGGAATCGCAGCCGCATGGGCGTGTGTATGAACGCTCCACTCATAAATATCCCTCCCAACCCCCCACCTCCTCCCCTCCCTGCTGCCGCCGCTGCCGCCACACACACCCCCCTCACGCCACCCTAAAGGGGCCTCTCTGATGGTGATGGTGAAAGGATGTCGCTGTCTGGGTGATTGAGTGCTGCTGGTCCTGGCCCTGGGCACATCCCCGCGCTCCGAGCCTGAGTGGGAGGCCTACCGCTGAGCGCTGGCCTGGAGGGACGGGCCTGAAGGCGAGCAGCCGCTCGGCAGCAGGATGTGACTCCGGCACCAGAGCTGCGACTTTACCAGAGTGTATATATGGGTGACAGTATGGAATGAGCTTTTGTTTTAATTCATGCGTTCGTTTCCATCTGCGTGTCTGAACTTGAACCCGTCTCTCTCTGAGTCATTGTCATTTCCACTCTCTCAGAAATCTGAAATAATCAAGGCGCAGTAATTAGCCTCACTCGCTGAATTGTAATTGGGGGCAGGCGGAGGTTGCCCACTCTATATGTGTTTTTTTTTTTCCCCGTTTGATAATTGCAGACTTTACCGTGCCCTCAGTTTTTAATTTTTCTGATCCTCCTAAGCTCGCTCCCGTAGATGCTGCTGTTATTTTAATTCCGTGGCTTTTCATCGCTCATCAGGAGCTCCGGCGTTCCGACAGAGGGGAGAGATCATTTTGGAAACCCACTGTCTATTCCCTTTTTGGGTTTCAGCGTCGTCAGCCTTCCCACTGCCTCCGCCATGAGAGCCCTGACACTGTCCAGGTCCGCCCTACTTGGCAAGAGGCAGAGCTACAGAGAAAGGCAGAGTTTATTTCCTGTTCTTGTGAATCATATATCAGTACAATTCCCCTCTGTGCTGTTTGGCAACGGCGGAATGACGGGTGTCATTTATCATACGGACTGAAAGAGGCTGTGGGAAAAGGGATTTGAATTCTTCTGGAAGTGTGTGGACTCTCCTTAGTGGTGAATCATTAAACGGAGGAGTTTTTCAGCAGGGATATGAGCAACTCCTTGCACTGGTACTTTGTTCCCCAATTTCACTGCGTCGGCTCGATCGTTGAAAGACTCAAAAAATAAGATTTACTGGTTTTATATGAATCGTGGAGGGAAATGCTATTTAACTTGTAATTTGGGGATTTTGTCCTGCTGAATCCATTAAGTCGCTGCTCAGTCTTTGGGTTTTGATGCGAGCTCCCTCGGTCATGCTTTGCGAGAATTAGATTTAAGCTAATTTGAATCTACAAATTTGATTAGCATTGCATTTGTCAGCTTCTTGTTGTCCTGCTAAGTGATGACATTTTCATCTCCATCCACGCGGCTCTGTTCCACTCTCGGCTCCGTCGACTGGTGTTTTAAGATTTCTGCTTTATAAACATTTTGTGCTCCTCTTTTTTTTTTTTTCCCCTCCATTTCCCGCTCGTCAGGGACACTTATACCGTTTCCCACATTTTGAGTCGGGTGATCAAAGACGACGACTTTTGACGGGCTGTCACCAGCTGTTGGCTTCCACTGGCAGAAATCAACGTGTCAAGCTTTAACTTATCCACAGAAAAACATACTCCTAACCCCTGCTGCTCTAATTGAGTGTAACTCCCGGAAACCTGTGAACACACATGCAAAACTGAGGGGATCATAAATCAGGCGTCTACAGACAGACGCTGCCCCCCCCGCTTCCCTCCTCCCACTCCCACTGCCTCATCGCGCCCCCCCCCCCCCCCCCCAAGCAAATTTTTTTTTCTTC